>BLKR01015084.1:0-112500 GCA_011170035.1 Teleogryllus occipitalis | reverse complement strand
GTTTTGCGACCCGATATTTCGTGAAAGACACACTTCAGGAAAAGAAGCACGGAAATTCAAATTTGCGATTTCAAAGATAATGCATTTACCATAACACTCAATTACCAGTACTTTCAATTCTAAGTATCAAAAACATTTGATCGCTTTTTATTTATTATGACCTTAGGAATTCAAAAATACTACATTACAGAGACTATTAGTAATTTCGGACAGCTTCAGAATAAAAAGAAAAATTTTGTGTAGTTTTAAAATCTTGTAGCTTTGTTACTATTTACTTGAGAAAAATAATTTATTAAAATAATTTGTAGAGGAGTTTATGACCATTAAAATTGTATATAACTATTTTTGCGCTAAGATCAACCATTATCTAGAGATGCTACAGAATTCCACAGACTTTCTCGAAGTAAAGTTTTCTAATTTCTTTGATGTGGACTGGATTTACAGTCTTTCTCCCTCTTCATTTCAGCTGCCATCTATCGTCGCACAAAGAACTTTTTTAACATTTTCTCAACTTTTCGCTTTCTTAATAGTAGAACCGAAATATTACTTCAAATATATTAAAGAAGAGTAAAACCTCGTCCTATATAGAAATTTTCATTGAAAAATGTGAAGCCGTTTTTAAGGAAATGGCGATTAAGCATTACTGCAAATGCGAAATTTGAAGTTCTTTTCACATGAATCCATTGAGTTCTCGAAACCTTCATTGGAAGTCATTTGAAGCACTCTCACTCACAAATGTAATAATGTATGGGTCCTAGACGCCAAAAAAAACAAATGAAAGCAAAACGTCCGTCCATCTGTCTGTCCGTCCGTCCATCCGTCTGAGAACACTACAAGCGCCTAAACCACGCGTAGGATTTGTTCAAAATTGAAGAAACACCTGACAATCTGATGCTAATTGAACTTTGGGATTTTGAAAAACATTCTTCAAAATTTGACGGTTCATTTCATGAAACCCCCTGTCATTTTCAAAATTTTCCCAAAAAGACTCAAAATGTTTTAAAAAAATGTCTTGTAAGAATAGAGTGGAATACACTTATAAAGGTGGCATAGGTCCGATTTTCGCTGTAAACTCTGATTTTTCGAAAACGGCTAAAAAGTTGAAACTTTTTTCGGCGCCTTCCTACAACTACAAAATTGAAGAGAGAGATATTTTCTTCAAATGAAATTTGTGGTCTATAATTTTTTTTATTAGGGTCATGTACATTTTTTTTTTGAAATTTTAGTACTTTTCGTGTGTGCAATATTTTCAATTTAAAAAAATAGCAGACACTAGATTTTCTCAAAAACGGCTCCAAATTTTTTCTTCAGACTTTTGGTAAAGTTAGTTCGAAACGAACCCTATGCGATTTGTTGCTCTATTCTTTTGTTGTTGTTTTTTAAATTACAAAAATGTAATTTCTTTGACTTTTTCTCACATCGGTAATATTTACATTACAGGCAATTTCTTCACAATTATTGTATTTATGAGTATATGTGCTTATGTGTAATAATGTCATATGAAGTTTCTCGAAAACTCAACAGTTTTCTGTTAAAATGAGTTCAAGTGTTCGCATTTTAAAGAAACACTCAAAGATTTCCTCAACCATGGCTTCAAATTTTTTCTTCAGCTTTTTCCGACGGATAGTGGTAATAGTAGGATAGTGGTACACTATGACGTAAAGTTCATTTTGGTGTATTCTTTTATTATTTCAAAAATTACACAGAAGTAATATTTAAAATATCTCTCACGCCATCAGTATGCACAATTCCATCGTTTTGTATACATTATTCCATGTGTGAGTGGAAGTGTTTCAAATAACTTGAAGTAAAGTATTTCCAAAACTCAATATATTCCTGTGAAAAAGAGCTTCAAATTTGGAATCTGATATAACGCTTAACCGCCATTTTCTTAAAAACGGCTTCAAATTTTTTAATGAAAATTTCTATTTAGGACGAGGTTTTAGCCTTCTTTAATATTCTTGGTGGTACATTTCTGTTCTACTATTTGGAAACCGAAAAGTTGAGAAAATTTCAAAAAAATGGATTTTAGACGGCGATAGATGGCATCTGACAAGAAGAAAATGCAAGACCGACAGTACCAGACCACACCAGGGAAATTAGAAAAGTTTACGAAGAGAAAGTCTATGTCATTCTGTATCACCTCTGCTTTAAATACTTATTTTAAAACTAATTTGCAGTGTAGTCGCCCCTCGTTGGTGGGTTTCTCCCTTGAGGATGTTCCTTACCATTTATGTGGTCTTGATGCGATGCAAAGATCCTCATAGCTTAGTAATTGAAGCAATTGTTGCAATTGTAGTAATTTTAGATCCTGATAGCTTAATAATAGAGTAATATTCATACTGGCTTAAAGCCCTACAACATATCCATATAAAACCATGTATAGGGTAATAAATGGAATGCAATAGATTATTTTTTAGATTAAATTGCATCTATTCTAACGAATTTGACACGCTGGATATAGCAATGTTGAATTAAAAAAGACAGCTCTTGTGTTAACTTTGACACGTTAAAGAATAGCGTGTTTACTCAAGGAAGAAAAGATAATCTAAAGAGAATACAAAGAATCCATATCAGGTTAAACATCAATCTGTGCTAACATCTGCCGTGCGTTTACACCCATGTTCAGATAATGAAAAATTCGAGGTCAAAAGAAAATTTTGCATCGATAAGGTCGGCAAGTGGAGTACCAGCTGCCCGTCAGCGCTTTTTACATTCTCAGCAACCTTTATTGCATACCTGGCTATATGCATCAGGGACTTCACGTGATGAGAATGGGAGGAAGATTGGCAGATCTTGTTTTCTGTACAAGAACTTAAAATGAAGAAACCATCCCAGAAACCTGGTATTAACTTTAAATAATGTTATCTCTAATAAGATTAATGATAATGTGGTAATTCTGATATTACTAAAGATACAACCACGATGATTTAGTTAATTTTTATTCAGGCATTTATAATTTTTATTTAATTATTTATACTATTCATAAATTTAATTTTAATAATATTTTTAATTAAAATTATTTTTTTAAATATATCTAAAACTGAAAATATTGAATTCAATTAACTGGTCTTCTTACCTATATATTTAAAAAATAAGGTATTTTGCGATGGCTTCGTTTAGAGCTTCTACTGAACCAATTGTAGTATTTTTTCCTTTAAATGAAAGAATGTGATTCCCAGATGTGTTATCAGATATTGTTTGTGTTGATTCACCAACATTGACGGTGTAAATTAATTAATTAAATCATTCTTTAATAGTACGCTTATCATAGTCAATTGTTTTCTTCCAAAGGGTGGCTGTTTCAAAATCGATATATGAGTCGGTAGGTGTTAGCCCCACGCTGATTCATGGTGGCGCTGCTTGATGTTTTGTTTTGATTGTTGAGATTTGTTTCCATTTCATCAAGGTTTTGTTTTAGTGTAATAATTACATTGTGGCGTTGACAGTTTGCATGTATTTGCTTTCGTGGTGTTGTGGAGTTTGCTCAGTTGTAGTGAAGTTGTTCACAGGTTCCAAAAAACGCAAACGTACATTAAGTGGATGCAGGGAAAGAAAAAGTCAGCGTAGGTGTCGTGTTAGTGAGGTCATTTCGTTTTCTGTTGGTCGTCTATGAAAAGTCAGTTTTGTTCTGCTTTGTACTTCCCATGTGAGAGAAATTCTGCAAACGCGTTTACTGTGTTTCTTAAATAGGAAAATAAGTTTACTTCCAAGCAATACGCCAGAAGAAATCAAAGTTGTTTATAGGAGATAACACATCAAAATCTACATAAATAATATCCATCAGTATAATAGTGCTCTTTCTTTTGTGACATTTGGCGCCGATATTGCATTGCCACCTGGTCATGGGTCATACGTGTTCAAGATTTTGGGAACTCCACATCACAGCATATCTTCGTTATACCCTGAAGATCCAAACAATGCAACATATTGTAAACATTAGTCTGGGCACAATATTTTGCATTTATCTCAGATCTCACCGTCAAATTTTGACGGGTTCTCACTAGTAGATTGATAAATTCTTTGCGATTCCGTCAGCGTCAACTGCTAAGGTCCCGTACGTATAGTGCCTGTTTGTTTTGGGGGCGGTGATCTTCCCCTGCTTGATAGCGAGATCCGGCACCGGCCTACCGTCGCAAACCGAGATTTTCCCCAACTAAGAATCTCCTTCCAGCGAGGCACCGCCCCTGCCGGGTCTAAGCTCCCCATCGGTTTCCCGGCATGTGTGATAGCGTACTGCGCGTACGTGTAGGTATAAATAAGAGGTGGGGATAGGACAAAGAAGAGGAAGAAATGTTCGCGCACACTCCGTGGCCCGTTTGTTAGGGTACTGCTCCGGCATTCCCCTGAAGTTGATCGGAGAAACCATGGAAAACTACCGATCAGAACAGCCGGCCGCTAGAATTCTCCTCCAGACACTGAATTCGACCTTGACAAGCTATTGTCGAAAATCCTGTCACTGTCGGGACTGGAACCTAGGACCTCCCGATGAGAGGCACTACAGTGACATCAATTGATGCCCTGAGCTACCTCCTGTGATGTGGTCTCCTAATAGGGGCCCCTGACGTTTTAGCTTATCTCAGCAGACTTACGACACGTCATGGTAACAGGAAGTTAAAAGATAAAAGAATATTTCTGTCAAAGGAAAAGAAACTTAATTCTAAATAATGTAATTTCGTCTGGAAGATGATTGTGTGGTACGAGTAGAAGCAATGAAAATATTTGAGTTCGTATCCTGGAAAGATCGTATTTGATATTTAAGATAAATCGTTGAACATTATTCAAATCATTGATTTTGAATTTCATTCCCCCATTTTGATCATCAGTTACCTCAACATCATTATAGCTATTATCAACTCGCTAGATTCTAGAGATTCACTCAAGAACCTCAAATTATCTTAGTAGATAAAGGGCCAAATAAACTCCAATCAAGTAATCAAAACAAATAAATATAAATAAATAAGTGAAAATCATTTTTGGTGCTTCTGTAGCGGTCAGTACTGCTTAATCGCCGAATAAATCAATAATTTTTATTGGAATCGAATACATACATTGAGTACTGAAGCTGTACGACGCTCTCATTATGTTTTTTCACTTCCTACTACTCCGCGTCAGGTAAGTTGAAGTGGCGGTTTTTAATAAATTCCATAAACGTCAAAACAAAAATACGTTATCTTATCCGATTACCTTAATATAATATTTACTTACGTGTTCGTAGTAGATGAAATGTCTCATGATTATATCCAATAAAATAAAATTTCTTGTAGTACATAAAATGGTTCATTATTATATCTGATGTAAGAAAGGGGGAGGCCTATTACCGTAGTCAATATAATACCATTAATCATATAGGTAGTATTCAGTTAGAAAATATGCCAACATGTCAAAAAGATCGGATAAGATAAAACATATTACAGATGATAAAACGAAATTACGTGTTAGTAATAATACGCTCGCGTTGCCGCACTCGAGAATAATCCACTAACTGGCATGCATGGGTCCCTTTTAGCCACTTCAAAATAAGTAACTATTATTATTCTTTCAATGAATGTGATGCTGATTTATTGTTTAATATGCGGTTAGTACTTTAGCACTCAATCGTTTCTCGTGCAGCGAAAGTTTTTCGAGCAATGCATTTCCTGATCTATTCCTCTTCAGTATTTTACTGATGTGGTCTTCCATGTGAAAAAGCAGAAACGGCAGTTTAGGCTCTGGCTAAAATGACAGAATAGATATATCTGCCATTCTTATACATGATATGTGTTTCATGGCCTGCTTTTTATATTATGAATATTACATAGCATTACTTAGGTTCCAACAATTCGGAACCTTTATTCCACAGATGACTCTTGTTTGTATTGTAAGAGTTCAAGTCTAGGGTTTTTATCTGAAAGGCGAAGAAAATCAATAGGAAGATCTAAGACATATTCAGTTAAATACCAAAATAGTCCCAGTCTTTAAATGATGACTAATTAAAGGTAGAGTAATGTTTGATTAGCACAATCCTGGGAATGGTTTTATCTGCTTCTTTGACGTTCTACGTACTCTTTGATGGGTTGTTTAGAACTCTCAGTTTCTTGGACACAATAAAAGCGTTGATTGATTAATACAGTTTCTATATTTTGAATAACAGTTCAAAATAATGAAATCAATTGGCTTGGTTTCATAAATACTTTACTTCATTTACATTTACTGGGTTAATTTTTACGATTCAATTTTCTTCAGTTCACATCACTTCCACGCTGAAGTTAGATGGTTGGTGCTTTTTTTTATAAATCTAATCCGTTGATTGTTTTATTACAGAAATAACTCACAAATCTCAAAGTGAAAAACAAATATCATACGTACCGTCAGTAAGAATGTCAATGAAAGACATACACAGACAATTAGGAGTATATAGATTCTATCATTTTCGACCTTATAGCTTTAGGAATCCTTCAGTAGTTTTCAGAATACGTACCCCATTATAGTAGTTTAACAAGAAAAACTTGATTTAGCTTTTTTACCATACTTTGGCGTAAAAATAAACTTTTAATTGAAGTACCAACATCATAGGTGCGATGAGATGCAACAAAGAACACAGTGTGGCTACTCGCTGTTCAATTAAAAAGGTTCATTCGTACGGTGAGAAAGTAAAAAGCAGGTTCGTCGTAGTTTATATTGAGCTTGAAAGTATTATTATTATTTCCAGGATCTCGTGACTTCATCTTGTACTACAGTTTCGTATGTTGAGAGCCTCGGAGATGCCGCATCTTTCATATGGTTACCTACATTTCGATCGTCAAACTGTAAGATTCTCTTGACATCGGAGGACGTCTAAAGTCTTCATGTACCATACAAAAGGTTTCATTGGAGATTGGGATAATCTCGAGCCCATGTATATTTCGTGATAACTGTGACGGTTTGGAAGATGTGTAGATTTTGTAAGTAGAAGAAATTTCCAACCTGAAGGGCAGCATACACTTCTACTATTTGTAGATTTCATTTGGTGTATAAAGCTACTTAAGTTGGATTTATACAAGTAGTAGATATTAAAAATAACGAGGTCTATCGGAATAAGTTTGAAACATTGTCAGCATTTCTTTTGAAAATATTTTAAGGAAAATTACATTTTTGCTCTTTCGTGGATTGAACAAGACGTGCCCACGATTGGTAAGACACTTTTATTATATTAATAAAAGTAATAGAACACTCGGGAGAGGTGGCTCGAAGCATCAAATAATGTCACTGCAGTACCTCTGACAGAGAGGTCCTAGGTTTTAGTCCCGACTGTGCCCGGATTTTCGACACTGGGTAGATAGGTCGAGTTCAGTTGCTGTCTGGAGAAGAATTATAACGGCCAGCTGCTCTGATCGGTAGTTTTCCGTTCTTTTTGCGATCAATTCTTAGCGAATGCTGGAGCAGTACTCTAACAAACGGGCCACGGACCGCGCGCTCTTTCATTCCTCTTCCTTGTCCTATCTTCACCCCATTATTTACACTTCAATGCACTACACTACCATGCATTCTGGGAGACCAGGTAGGAATCTTGAACCTTGTCCCGGCTGTGGCGGTTCTACGCTGATGAGAGATACCTGGTAGGGGAAAATCCCGCTAGCCGTCGGCCAGGTCGGCGGCGGATCTGACCTTCCAGCGGGGGATCACCGCCACCTCCCGAGGAAAAAGCATGCACTTACGAGACTAATGACCTTAACAGTTGACGCGCCCGGAATCGCTAATTAATCAATCATCCACCATATTTTCAGCGTAACATTATATTTATCTAATTTCTAACTACAAATACTGAGTACGATGCAATATTTGATACGGACGCCCTCTGGCTGCGTACAGAGCCATCCAATAGATTAGTGTCACCATTGGGCACTAGGTAGCTCTACTTCCCTGCATTGGCTCAATACCAACGCTCGGTTATCTTGACACATGCAAGCGCCACAGGAGGGCGCCATACTTCTCAATGAGAGAATAAGAAGTATCACTTTTTCATCTGTCATCTTGAAAATGAATCACCGTCTCACACGAGGCATACCTTTGCTCATGATACGAGTTACACGTGACAGAAGCCAAAAGAGATTTAAAAAGAATTAGCGATTTAAAAAGATATCATTTTAAGTTGCAGACACATGTTCCTGGCGGAACCAGGGGGTGCCATGGGATCCAGGCCCTCCCGTCTGTGGAGGACAATTCGAAAGTAAAATTGCCACCCTTCTCCTGAAATACGATTTGGATTGACCCTTGCGTGGGAGATTTTCATATTATTAAGACTTGATATGATTTGGGAAATCTATCACTTCAATTGAGATACTTATTTTTTCAACAGTGTACATTTGTTGGATATAAAGAATAATATAACAAGGAAAAGTTACAATTATTTATATTATATCCTTTTGATCAAAAACAAAGGTTTACGAAAACGTTTCAGGAGCTGTAAATTAATAGCTGTAAATTAATTGCTCAAATCGAAAAACGATCCACGTTCAAGTACAATAAATTTAATTTTGTATGACAATTATATTAGTTTTAACTTTCATTCTAATAAATAGTTAAGTTTTTATTATAATGTAACGGAATCACAAGCTTGTGAAAGAGTTCTTTGAGTAGTGAATGATATTTTCAAAGAATTAAAGTGTCTGTAGTTGCAAAGTAACTTTCTTTATAGTCATATATTTATACCTCATTTTAAAGCACAGAACACTGATCTTTTTCGAACTTTGTGAACAGATAAGGAAGAAAAAACTCTCAATGATAAGTAAGGAATGTTTTCTCGGAATATCGATAATGGAAATTTATACAGCAGCTTTCGTATTCTTATCTGTTTAGATGGTTCTATTGTCTCTGCTCGGAGCATTACTGTGTTACAACACAAATAAAAAACTTTAGAAACTCATTTTATAAAACGCATATTAGTATATTCCATGGTACGCAGAGAATAAAAAAAATATACTTTCATGAGTCATGAAACAAACTTTTAACACAACTAGGTGTTAAAGTAATGGGTGGCTCTTCTCTGTTATTTGAAAGTGAATTTTGGAACCTGAGATAAATATAAAAAGGCGTTAGTCTGCCGAAATTAAATTCCTGAAACCTATAAACTGGTGTACCAGACTAGATAGAGTTGGAAATGAAATAAGAAAATTAAATATTTAATCAATTACAAAGTACAATCTTAAAAGTCGACATATCTGCAACGTGTCAAAAGAATGGAGTAGTCACGGATTGCGAAGAAAGGTTTTATGCATAAACCTCAAGATAGAAAAGAAGTAGGCAGATCGTTGAAAATGGAATACACAAAGTCGGAAAAGGTTGCCGACCTTATCCTATTCTTGTAACGGAGAAGAAGAAAAGAAAAAGGAAAAGAAGAGGAAGAAACATTTTAGACCAACGTTAGTTGTGGAAGTGTAATAGTGCGCTCGTGGCCAAGCACAATCCACTTATGTAACGTATTATTGATTGCGCCGCAAATCTTGTGACGCTTGTGAGCTGTCCGCGGAGTCAAGATTTTCAGTCGATTTGCTGGAGAGGCTGCGATCGTGACTGCAACGTAGTCGCCTGCTGCTTGTGATTGGATTGGGGAGATGAAATTCAGGGTCGGGAGTGATTGCAGTGATAGAGCTGATAAGATGCGACAAGCTAGGTCAAATTGCAAGACATTATCACGATCCATTTCGGATTAGTTGGGTAGAGAAGTATTGTTTCAGGGTTAGCAAATTTACTCGGGTCGTATTGAGTGCCGACTACAGGAATGATTCAATAAGCCTCTGACGTGACTATGATACGGTACCGTCCCGTTATTCTGATTAATAGTGAATATTCATTAAGATTTTCATTTTTTATTTTATCGGTTTTGCGATCAGATTGTTCTACGCCTCATTTTGGCAGTTGAATTTTTTTGGGTAAAAAAGTTGAGAAATTAACAGAATTAATTGAGAAATTGACCTTAAATTAATTGAAAAATTAATCTTCCAATTTCTACCTCTGGAAAAAGTAAGTTTTGCCTTAAAACTTAATTTCACTCTGAAGTGGCATGGAAATACTTGACCCAGAGACTTTCTATTATTCTTTGAAAATTTGACTTTGGCAAAGAGGTTTGTAATCAGTGGCGTTTTATTTAGGTGTGCAGTCGTGTGTCAACGCCCAAGGAGATAAACAACATAATTTATTCCTTTGCTTTATTTAGATTTCTTTCATTTATTCGGTCTTCCGTGCGATCAGCGTCATAGTTCGGCACCAGCGCGCCCATGCAACGCAGGCAGTGCGCAGGCGATGCTCAGGCCGTTGGCGAATGCCTCCAACGTCTTCAGGTCGGATCGGAAGGCGACAGCGCATACGCGCGGTGAAGTTGCTGCTAAGCTGCCTGTGAAGTAAATCAGCTGTTTCGGTGTCATCCAATGGGAAGATTGAACGCCAACGTACTGACGTCACTGTAGTGACGTTTAAGATCCCGATTGGATGGCACCGTAACAGCTGATGAAATGTCAGATGCAGCAAAGTAAAAACAGCAGTATAGGACAAAGCGTACCAAGGCGTTGGATCTTTGTTTAACGGCCTGCTGGAGAGCGAGCGTCCGTGATTGAGCAGCCTTTAGCGATACTCATGAAATTAGTGTTATTGTTTGATAAGAATAGTGAAAAAGTGGAACAATAGTTTTAAATAATTGCTTTCCTTCCCTTTCGTATGAAGAAAAGAAACAAGTAATTGAGTGAAGAGCGATCGTGTTCTAACCTGATAATATTTCAGAATTTAATTTTTTAAACAATAACTGAAGATTGGTAAAAGTGACGATCATGTCTTTTTAAATACTTTAAAATGTATTATTCCAATCTTTGCAATAACAAATAGAATATCCTCGGTATTGTTATTTTGCGACTATCTATCCCTCTTTCTTCCAAAATTATAATTTAAAATAAATAAGTATTTTAGTTACATACTTCAATTTAACTCCAAATATGTAAGCGAAAGGAGCAGTGTGGGGGTTAACACTTTCCGTCACTGCCAACGCCCTAGGTCTAGAGTCAGGAGACGTCACTGTTTGGAATACCAAAATTCACTACTCATCATGTTACATTATTATGAGCACTAATATTATTCAGAGTAACTAGCTTAAACAGCAAAGGCAGCACCTAAACCAATGCCGACTTGAGACATGTTTCTTTCGCCTGCGTTCACGGGTATCGGCACCTAGACAACATGGTTCTGCTGTGTGGCGACGGAGGGCGCCATGGAAACGCATTCAGCTTGCTACCTGCTCCTGGCTACCTGGTGATGTTCTTTTTCCTTCGCCCTTATTTCAACGCAACAGTACTCAACATTGGCTCCGTGTTGAACGGGATATCTTATTATTCTTCCGAATAGGCATACGTACTATTCTATTCTGGAACATCAGGGGAGACGTCCAGTATTTACCCGGCTACCCCGTATAGGTGCTGTATCTCACCCCAAATTATTAACACTCCCCCAGAAACTATAGCCGTGGTATACCACACCCCATGGAGTGAGTTCAGATATAAAAAAAATACGTAAGTTTAGTCGTGTGAGGGCAAAGATACGTCGGAAAATGTGTAATAGACTATTTGTAGTTCTTAGAAGTCTATTTTACGTAGACCGAATGCTGATCACAGTTGTTTATTTTGGAGAGAAATAATGAGACTTGAAAAAGTGAAACACCGAAGGGACATCTGTTTGTGTGCTATGACATGTGTAATACCTATAATACATTACAAAATTAACAAATGCTTGGTTTTTATATAATTTTTACGTTTATATTGCAAATATTTCTCTTAATACATAAACAACAGAAAGAAAACATATTTTCCATTCATTTTATTAATGTAATACATTTTCATGGCAATATTACCCAAACTGATAGATTCTTGTCGAAGTCATTAAGACCTAAAGAATGACCGAGCCCTGAGCGCTGGAGGGGTCGCTGGCCGCGCGAGGCCGGAGAAGCCAGTGGCGGCAGACGAGACGCGACGCGACGCGCCGACACGCGGAAACAAAGCACGCGGAGGGCGCGGCGCGGCGGCGGCTGCGGCGGCGAATGCACGGCACGTCCGCACGCGCACGCACGCTAGCACGGCCGTGGCCCTGGCCCCGCCGTGGTGACCCACTGCCGCCGACGCTCCGCCCCTCATTTGCCCCAACCCCCACCCCCGACACCCCGGCGAATTTTCCATTCATCCATCCATTAATTTTCGGCAGTAGCATGTAGCTAGTCGAATTCAGCCGCTGACCTTTTTCTTTAATTGTACTTTGACAGACAGTGGATTTCGTAAAGGACGCTCATGTGCAGACTGTGTCTTTATGATTAAACAAATTATGCAGAAACAGAGAATTCAACCTCCCTACTCACATGCTGTTTATTGGTTATAATAAAGCCTTCGATAAAATAAACAGACGAAAGCTATGGGCAATAATGAAAGACAAAGGCTATCCTGAATATCTAATTAACATGATACAAGAAATGTAAACAAATACTTCCATTAAGAACCAGCAATATTTCTGCTTGCATAAACAAAGGAGTATGTATCTTCCTCCGAATACAATTTACAACTCGCTCTATTCAAATTGCAAAACATAATAAAGAATTACAATTTAGAGATATCAGACTCGAAATCGAAGGTGATGGCCTTCCAGGGAAAGAATACTCTTCGTTCAAAAATTGTTCTAGATGACAAAACAATTGAACAAGTCCACGCATTCAATTATCTGGACTATTATGTTTTTTCTTAAATGACATCCATCATGAACAATAATTATACAAATTTCATCATATTTGGGGCACCATTAAAAGGATTTTAAAAAACGAAGTAAGAAGAGACACAATGTTAAGACTCTATAAATCCATGCCACTTCGAGTCTTGATGTATGGTAGTGAGAATTGGACATTGAACAGAGCAGAGAAACGGAGAATTGAATCTTCAGAAATGCGCTTTCTGAAAAGTATATCTGGATATTCTCTGTCAGATCACGTTCCAAGTGTGGAGATAAGGTCCACCCTGAAAATTTTCAACCTAAATGACAAAATCAAAGACTATAAATGCCAATGGGCGAATCAATAGAATGGAAACATCAAAATTAACGCAAATAGTGTATAACTACACCCTTCGGATATCGGGATGTAGGATACCCAAGAAGAAGATGGGAGGATGACCTCTGAGTTGGAATAGGCCTTCGGTGGCTTACTATGAAGCAAAAGAAGAAGATTGACAGACAGTGCAACGTTCAGCCGTGATGCTCTTCAATTGTTTGACCGAGCAACTTTGTATCAGCAACATGTGAAGGGAGTAACTACTTGTTACCTCCCTGATAGTGATTTAATTATGTTATACCTTCAACCAAGGTTATTGTGAGGACATATCGTTAGATAGCATTGACGGTTTAGAAAAAGAAACGATGGGAGAGACAGTTAAATGCAAGATATGTTTGCAATGTACAAATCCCTTATATAATGCCGGAGAGATATTGAAGGAAAATGTGAATTGGGAGTCTGTTTCTTAGGCAGGAGATCAGTTCATATTTGGAGGCGATCAGTTCATATTTGGTAAGTAACTGCTCCTTGTACATGATTTAAGTTATTGAAGAAATTATGTGCCAGTTTCGTAATAATGGAAGTAATCGGTTCTATTGCAAGATCGTTGTAAAGTGTTCTATTGCAGACAACCCAGGGGGTATTTACTGTCATTCTTAAGAGTTTGTTTTGAAACTTTTGTAACTTATTTAATATGGTTGGGGAAGGTGAAATCCATACAGGGCATACGTAAATTAATATCGGACGAAGAATAAATCTGTAAATGGTTAAAGCGGAATGAGTTTTCAAAGAAGAGTTGCGGTTTGAATCGGACCTAAAATAGCTAAACGTCTATTTGACTTCAATTACTTTGGACGAGATGTGACTGTACCAATTTAATCTTGTGTTCATGAGAACGCTGAGACAAAGAATAGATGAATTTAGAGGAGGCCAGACGCTGACTGGAGGAGAATTCTAGCGACCGACTGCTCTGATTGCTAGCTTTCCGTGTTTTTTCCGATCAACGCTTGCCGAATGCCGGAGAAGTAGCTTAAGAAACGGATTGTGGATGGCGTGCAATCTTCCTTGTTCTATCCTCTGCACTTAAACACTCGTAAGACTTACATGCACTACACTACTACGTACCTGGGGAGACCAATTGGTAGCTTAGAGGTTGACCCGGCTGGGACAGTGTCCTGTTGTGGGAGTTACATGGAGGCGGATATCCCCACAAACCGGTGAATAGGTCTGCGCCGAATTTCGTTTCAGAAAGAGAGAAACACTGTCATCTCTCTGGATAAAATATCACACTACCAGAATAATGGACGTACTTGAAAATTTCAATAATTCCTCCGAGGTAGTGCGTTCGTGTAGAGCAGTTCCGCCTCTAAAGACCCTCGAAGGAAAAATGTTTGAACGTGCTCCTACAACGTATGCATAAATGTAATATGTGTGAAATGTTCTGTGGAGATGGCGGAGTTTCAAAACGTCGTACGTGTTTAGATAGATGGGTTACGTAAAATGTTTGCCCAAGCATATTACATCAAAACAGTTTATAAAAAATATTTATTCACTCATTTACCTACCTGCATATTCCATTAGCACATAATTACAGTATACATTTTACAGACTTTTACGGACATTTTACTAACTTACGTAGCAAACTTAAACAAGTAATTTTAGTAGTAGTTTCGTGTTACAAAGTTTTGAATCAGCATCGCCTATACATTGCATTCCAGCGTGATCCATTTATTTTAGTATTATTATAGCGCTAAAAAAATACTCGCGAGTGGGAACATATGAATTAAACTCGTATAACCACTATACATATATATAGCAAAAAACTGAGCATTCGAAACTTCTAATAAAACTAGTTACATTTAATGACATTTGTCATTCTAAGTAATTATGACTAATTTATAACAAAATGAGTCACCTCGAGGAGCCTTTATGGCGTAAAATTGAGCTGGAGGTATGTAATTTAATATCCCATTATTTGTTTTAAATGTTTCATAAATTTTAGCACGATTCATGTGACAGTTTTAAACTAGATTGTATTTATTTATTACCCTAACAAACGGGACACGTACCGCGAGCGATCTTTTCTTCCTCTTCCTTGTCCTATCCTCACCCTTTACACACACATTTACATGCACTACACTAACACCAATGCCGGGAGACCGGACGGGAGCTTAGAGCTTTTCTCGGCTGATGCGGTGCCCTGCAGGTGGGAAATACTCGGTTGGGGAAAACTCTGCTAGCTGGCTGGTAGGTCGGTACCGGATCTCACCATCCGGGGGGAGATCACCGTCACCTTCCGAGTAAAAACGTGCACTACACTTACGGGACTATTAACTTTAGATGTTGACGCGCCCGGAATTACTGATCAATTAATCGAGTAAAAATTATGATACAATCAGATCTTTTATTGATCGATGTTTTTTAATCAAAAACTTTCGTGGCACTTCAAGATTATATTCTACATGATATTTTAGAATTTCTAAGGCCAATTAAAATTCCAGTTTTTAGTTTATTGTTCTCGTAGAATATATAAAGAATGTTATGTAATGCTGCAAAAATTCTATGACAAAATTTTAAAGGAAATACACGTTTTATGGGCCCCTGGTACCGTGAAGGTGTTTTTTTTTTTTTTCAAAAAATCCATCAAACATCTGCGGGGCACCGCCCCAGCTGAAAAAAAGTTATACGCTTCTGACGTGCCTCCTGACATGTAGTATTGCATATAAGTGAGTGTAAGGGGTGGGGATACAACAAGGAAGAGGAAAGAAAGATCGCGCGCTGTTCGTGGTACGTTTGTAAGGGTGCTTCTCCGGCATCCGCCTAGTAATGATCGGAGAAACTTCGGAATCAGCGGAACCGGCCGTTAGAATTCTCCTCCAGACATCGGTTGAACTCGGCGAATGCAGCTACAGGACACTTCCTATATCTAATGACAACTATTCTAAGCTAAACTGAACGATTTCGTGGCGGCTCACATGCAGTATTCTGCCAACGCTACCTAGTGGTTTTGGTTAAGCATAAATACAATATGCCTTCGAATGAGCCGCACGCAGTTAAGTTAGTGTTCGATTTATTAAAGAAATGTCATGGAATTTCGGTCGCTGCTCATATTTCTTATGAGTTTAATAATTATGCGGGTCCTCAGTATTCTGATTCTCAGTCTTCTGAGTTTTGGAAACGGGGGAGGACATGTTCCATTTATCGCCCTCCCCCCCCCCCGAGCCGTCTTGGCACCATTGAATACACAATACTACAAAACATTTAATATAACGATGGCCGATGATTGATAACTTCTCAACTGTAAACGTAGAAGTAGTTGCGCGGTGATAAGCGGGTGAGCGGCTGGTAACCGACGTGTGAGAGGCGGGTGAGCGACGAATCATCCGTGTGTTTCGCACAGGTTGTTTAAATTCAATTTGAGAGAGAAAAAGAGGGAGAGAGAGGAGCCGTTTCTTCTCGTTATTTTTTCGAATTTTCCCGAGGTTTTCTACGGACTTTGATTTCTTTTAAAAATTACCACAGTCGATTTCGAGGGAATGGAGGTGCAAGTGGTTTTGTAGCAATAGCTCAGCGAGTTCTACTATAGCGAGGCGTTGGAAAAAGTGTGATATTAAGTTTTCATTAATCCCCAGTTGAAGACATATTCACGTCAAAAAATAAAAGATTCGCCGGGATCCTTTTAGTTCTTGTGAATATTTTCTTGAATCAGTAGAAATTATATTTTTCAGTATATCACTGGACCCATGGTAGGATCTGAGGAGTTTCCGCCAGCTGCAGCCAAGATTTGAGATGGTAGTCTGAGACTTTCCATGATCAGTGCGAAATGAGCCATTTGAAAATGAGGGATCAATCCATCACTCATCTCTACGGGTACGAGTGGGAAGAGAACAGTGAAGGAATGTTCGCGCGTCGTCCGTCGCCAGTTGGGTAGAACTTTGCTCCGATAATTGCCTGAATTTATCAGAGAACCAAAGGAAACCGCCGGCCGGTCTGTGTAGTTGACCTAAAGACTCAATCCTGGAGATCCCAGAATCTACCAATTCACTAACGTTTGACATGAGGAAATTTTCTGCAGGTATCCGGAATAGATCCCACGAACTTCCTGACTCTTGTTCTGCCGGTCTTTACATTTCTGTGAGGCTCACTGCTACCGGTGCCGATATCAAAAGTAATCCCTCATTGCACTGGGTGATAAAGCTTAGGAACAACAAAGGTTGCCGCTGCAGCGTTTCTGACGCGAGTCTTAAACTAGTGGAGTCCCGACGGTGGCAGACTTTTTATACTAGTTTTATAGCTAGGCAAATTGAGGAGCAGTACCTTAACAAACTGGCAATGGACCGTGCGAGATCTTCCCGTCATCAACCTTGTCCCTTCCCCTTACAGTAGACTACCACACTTCTCGGGAGACCAGTCGGTGGCTTAGAGCTCAAGTCGGCCGGGCGGTGGGCAGAGTGAAACCTGGAGGAGAAAATACCGCAAACAGACATGTTGGTCGGCGCCGTATTAAAATGCAGTATCAGTACGCGAGTACGGCAGGCATTATGACACTCGTTAGGAACGAGGGAGTGCCTACCCGTCCACAAGAGTTCGTATTCTACGACAAATGAAAATTATTACACGTTTGAGGTTTGTTTTGAACCCCTACGTCGTAGGAATCAGCCATCGCCACAATGAGTACAGACACCTAATGTGTCCCAGGTGGCAGTCATTTAACACTGTTCGGTCTGCAAAAGAACAGAGGAGAAGTCAAGTTAGGATTCAATATTTTAAAAGAGAAGTACATGCTGCTACGTTTTAACACCTCAATGTCTTATACAGTCGCCTTGCGCAGCTTCACTTTATTAGTGCAAAATGTGGAAACCGGATGGCGCATGTCAATCTCTGCTTCCAAATTGCTTACCATTGCCCCCTGTGCGTCTCAATGCTTGGTTTGCAACTTTCGTTGCGCTTGATCTGTAACTGGAATGGAGCTTAATCTGTCTTGATCGGTACGGAGAAATTCATCGTCGTTAGGAAAACCCATTTACTTCGCCAGAGCGGATCATATTTACAGTGCATCGTATTAATTAATACAACACACTATATTTAAAAAGTGTTGGTTATGTCAATTATATATTGAATCGAACTGATATTACGTATGTTACATGTACGATCGGTCGTTAATCTACAGTAATAATTGAAGATCAATCGTAAACGATGGTCACGTCCGTCCTTGACGTGTAGACCGCACGTCACGGCGCTTCCTATGGGACGCCAAAACGTGCAAAAATGTTTTACAAGATCACAAAATAACGGTGTCAAGAAATTTTCATCCGCAAACTTTCACAATGTGTTCTGTCATCAAATGTTCTCACACTTAAACTTGATCATAAATATTATCTGAAATCATGCATTAAATATTAGAGAAGAATAACAATTTTGATATCAATAGAACTAATAAGTTCGTAACCAAGTAGCTACACTGATCGGTAATTGTTTGAAGTTACCAAAACCTGACGAATACCGGAGCAGAACTTTAAAAAATGCGTCACAGGCTGGGTGCTATCTTTTCTTTCTAGTCCTTAACCCCTCCCTTCCCGTTTCACGCACACTACATTCACTGCACTAATACACATTCGGATGCCAGTCGGGAGCTTAGCGCTTGTCCCGGCTGAGCACTGTCTCGCTATTGGGGATACTTGGAAAGGGAAAGCCCGCTAGCCATTGTATAGGTCGGATCTTACGTTCCTGGGCGAGGAATGCTGCTATCTTCCCAGTTACTCATGCAGCAGACTTACACGACTAATGACCGCAGCCGTTGTCGCGCCCGGAAGTACGAAATAATCAATTCATAAAACCAGGTAGATTAAATTGACGCTTTGAGCAATAGGTATGATGGTAGAAATGCAGTTTGTGATCCGATTCGTTCACGCGCGCTGTCGATTGCGAGAATGAGTCACTCGCGGCGCGGCCTTAGTGTGCGCAACCGATAATTTCCGGTCGAACCGATTCGTTAGGCGTGTCCAAGTTGATAACGAGGCTCGGGCCTTCGGCCCTCGCATTAACATAATTCATCCTTGAGTATGTCCAACGCATAATTACGAACGCATTTTATGCGAATAATACTCTACTTAAACAATTTGGCGTAAATGTTCTCTATAGATTGCAGGAAAGCCTCTCGTTTGGTTTTCGAGAACTTATATAAATCTCCTCAAGATCCGTTCTGTCCGTTTTCTGGTTCCGCGCGGGTTGACGCATCGGATCACAAACTGCACTTCAGCCGGGACTGCTGTTTTATAAATGAAAATAAAATCTTTCTTTTCGATTTTTTCTCGGGGAGTTTTCCGGCGCGCGCCCTGATTGCCCGCTCCGCAACCGGAAGCCGCTCCCGCCCTGCCCGTGCCCAGCCGCGCCAAGTGGGGCGCAGGGGGGCGCCCGCCAGCGGCTGCGCGTGCGCAGACTGCCGACGCGACGCCGCGCGCCCCGCGCGGCAGAGGCGCTCGCTCTTAACGCCTCCTAAACGCGTCCATTGCGCGCGGCTTGAAGCGCTTCCAGCGCAAATGGCCTCTTTGCGCCGACGCCACGCGTCCATCTCGCGCCGCCCGAGCCCCGCGCCAATTCTCGCCTTCCATAAATTGCTTCTCACTTGGTACAGGACAATAATCTACTTCTAATGATAACACAATACCAGTGAAGCGATGGTACTTTATTGATTGATTGATGATTCCGGTCCCCTCAATTACTACGGCCATTAGTCCCGTAAGTGTAGTGCTTGTTTGTCATCGGGATGTGGCGGGGATCTTCCCCTACTGTATGGCGAGATCCGGCGCCGACCTACCATCGACTAGTGGGGTTTTCCTCAACCAGGTATCTCCCACCAGCGAGGCAAGTTCTACGTCCCCGACCGGTCTCCCGGCATGTGTGGTAGTGTAGTGCATGTTAGAGTAAGTGTGTGTGTGTGTGTGTAAGGGGTGAGGATATGACAAGGAAGAGTAAGGAAAGATCGCGTGCGGTCCGTTTGTTAGGGCACTGCTCCGGCATTCGCCTGGTGTTGATCGGAGAAACCACGGAAAACTAACGATCACAGCAGCCGGCCGCTAGAATTCTCCTCCAGAGAGCAACTGACTTCGACCTAGGTGAAAAGCTAGTGTCGAAAATCCTGTCGCCGTCGGGAGTCGAACTAAGGACCTCCCGGTCAGAGGCACTGCAGTGACATCAGTTGATGCAATGAGCCCCCCCCCCCTCGGTGCAATGGTGGTGAAACAATGGTTACAATGAGATGAGACATTTTACATTTATCTGCAATAATGTAGTTGTAGGAGGCGGTTCAACGAATGTTTAACTTTTTTTCAGAGGAGTTAATGAAAATCGGGCTTTTGCCTTTTTTACGAGTACTTTGCTCCATTTTGGTAAAAAAGAAAAACAAATTCGAGTCGATTTTGATATTATTTAGAAAATGTCTTCGGGCTTTCATTAAAAGATGTGGAACCCGCGACCTTTCGAGCCAAAGTTCCTACGGCCCTTCAGCCTTAACGACCTCGGCTATCAAGGCCGGCATCGTAATTCTTACTTGAAGAGAAACGAGCAAAAGTCATGTGTCAGAAGATCCGCATTTTGACTCGCCACATATGTTGCCTCTAATTATGTCGCTGACAAATGTATCTAAATAAATTAAATTAAACTGCCTTTGCTTTCAAAATAACTCTCCTTTTATAACCTCACATTGGAATTTATCTGATTTGCAGATTAATTCAACTGTTATACAATTTTTATCTTCCAGTTTGTCTAGGCGAATCGATTTTGATGGAGTTTTCACTAAAACTTACCTTCACAAAAGGAAATTCCGTAACATCGTCGTTTCGTTCATCTCGAATCAGAGAGAGGCGTGGCGGGCGAGCAAGGCGAGGCGTGAGCGGGTAGGCGGAGGAGGGGCAAGATGTGTCACCGCAGGGTGTATTTGAGATGGAGGGGTTGTATTGGGGCGCAGGGCAAGGCAGGGAAGGACAGGAGAGGGGAGTGAGGATACGTTACTATTACAATTGTTTCTTTTTTCTAACCAAAAGACGATTGTGATAAATAAACGGCCATGTGAAGTACTTCATGTACTTTAGAACACAAAACGACCAACTAGCTTTAGCTTTGTGCACTACGGTGAATGTGAAAGCGCGGTCGCCCGAGCTAAAATGCCAGCACGAGTAATGTGCTTCTGATCCCTTATTTGAAGTCTGATTGGCCGAATGACGCACCTCGCGCGCCGGCCTCAAAATAAGTGGGGCGCGATCCTGTACCTCCCGAAGACATTACTCCTCTTCCTGTTCGACGCGGAATCTTGGTGATTGAGACGAATGGGATTGCATCTAGCGTCCTCCAGCGGCGTGAATAAACGATAGAGTTTGAACATATGCGTTGTATATTTTATAATAAGGATTAGTGCAATAAGACCATCAATTGTAAAGGTGTGTCGTTTAAAGAATTAATTATTTACAGAAATAATTTCGAAGAAAAAATAATTAACGACTCAAGGAAAATACAAAATCCATCCAATATTCAAAAATGTAGTTGGTGGAGGGGGTTGAAAAAATGTTCAACTTTTGTAATTTTCGAAAATTTGAATAATTTAATGAAAATCGGAACTGCGCCATTTTTATAATTGCACATTGCTCTTTTCGAAAAAAACAAAATACAAAAATTTGGAATCATTTTTGAGAAAATGTGATTGGTGCATTTAGTAAAGTACCTCTCAAAATTAAGATATCAATCAAGGGGGTTTCCGAGATCGAGCAATTGAATACTCAACCATCATTTGAAAAACTTCTAACCAAACGATTTTCACCAAATCACTTACAAAACGGGTTGATACAGAGGTTCAAAAGAAATACAAGTTTTTAATTTATTGAAAAATCAAAGGTTTAAATGAAAATTGATACCTGCCATTGGATTCACTGCATTCTACTCTATTCTTACAAGTAATTTTTCCGTACAAAAATATTCAGTAATGTAATTATAGTATGACGCCGAAATGTTGAAGTTTTCCAATTTTCAAAATTTGATTTTAATGAATGTTGTTCATGAATCATTTTATAAGCCTACTATGTTCTAATGTAACTAACTGTTTAAGGAAGAGTAATGAACGGATGTTAGTATTTACCCCATCCATCGGCATTATTTTTTATCTTAATATCTGATCTTTATCTATATGATGTTTATCTGATTTATTTATCTATTAACACTCTTCTATTCATTGAAGAACGTTATCTGTATTGCTATTCACTTGTAGCTCTTGATTCTAGCTCTGTGGGATATTTGTTTTTCTCCTTTCAGGATTTCTCGCACAGAAAATTATGAGGGAACATGAAAATGAAGGAAAACCCGGCATATTAAACACAGCTTTGGAAGTGAAGACACATAATTAAGCTGATTAATCCATTTCTATGGGAAAATTTGGTATTCCAGATATAATATATTCAATTGAAGCAGTAATTATACAACAACTCAAACGCACAAATCCAACCTTGAGATGTCTCAATCACATTCACATACATCGTTATTCATATCAAAGGTCTTAAATATGTATTCTTGTATGATAGTATAAATAATATGTATATTATTTATTATATAATATGTATATTATATAAATATGTATATTATATGTATTCTTGTAAAATTGTATTCTTGTGTACATTTGGATGATAAGAATGTGCATCTGATGTTTTGAGACCGAAATTTGAGATATGTTGTTATACCAACTTTGATGCTGACCTATAGTCGAAGTTTTCATGAATAAAATGTTTTCTAGTTGATTGGAAGAACCGTGCTGATTAAATTATTGAAGAACAATCTTTACATTACCTATTTAGGCTTCTTGAGTTCTAGCGTTGAGCCAGAAAAACATTCATTTCCTTATGGGTGAACGAAATTTTATATCCTCTGAAACATGTGTCGACATAATGTAAAGTTCTGAGAGACGTAACAGTGACGTTTATGAGAGAGAAAATTTACATTTAGCGTTCAGCTCCAAAACAAAGACCTTTGATCAGCATTTGCTCAAGATGGATATATTCATTTTTAGAACCATGACTAAGGAAGTGCAGACTTGTAACATTCGTAAGAGTCCATCTGTAAAAGTCACAATTACTTCAATTGCAATAAGGAAACGGTTATTCAGGAGTATAGCTCACTCCTTCCTTGTACACTAAATCAAGGCCTTGTAAATACTTCTACTTATTATGCCTATTTCTAACGGCAATTAATGTTATATATTAACGTCAACGAAAGAAAATTGGAATTGTATCGGATTTTCGGCGCGGAATTGCTTTTCTAGTTCGCATTTCTTCAATTTTCCTGCAGAATTGTTGGATTTACTGTTTAGGAGAATTTGATTTTAAATCATTTTCACCACGAGAGGAGTTTGAAAGTTTTTCAGTGTCTTAACTGAAGACTGTTTAGCGCTCGGACGTGATTTCGAGATACGTCTGTTATATTTTTTTTATAGTTGTAGTTATGTTAGTTATAGTTATATGTTATGTTATTGCGAAATATGGTATTGCCCGAGCCTTTTTTAATATGCAATAAAACGATCAGTTAAAGCATGTTATGGTATTGAGAAGTACGATATTGATTGAAAAAAAAGATTTTAATATACCTGCAAAATATTTGGATTGTGTAGTGATTAATTAATGTTTTTCTTTCCCCTTTGTAGTTTTGTTTACGTAAAAGGAATAGCAATGACTTAAAGTGACCAACCGTTTACAATACTATTTCCTTCAAAATTAATTATCTTATTATAAGGGAAACTTGTAAAACTCATTTGAGCGCCGGAGCGAGAGCGGAGGTGCAAACCACATCGTGGGAGCGAAGGCCGGAAGGCCCTCGCAAACGCAGCATATTGGATCCGTTGGGTTGGCGCGTCGCGGAACACTTGGTGTTAAAACGCGTTGCTTCCTAAATTAAGAATACTCACAAACGGATTTTAATCTGGCAGTTCTGATATCAGATATGTGTTATACGTGCCAAAACACATCAAATTAATTAGTTTCAAATTCCCATGTAACAAATCCCAAAACGACTAAGAACAGATTTTAAAGGATGCAGTTGGTATGATCATTTCGCCGTATGATCGACTTCTTGTACTTGTGGACTATAATAACTCATAACTATATCTGGTGCGTAAAGGAAATGTTAAAGTGTTCTACATTAAGACGAAATTCATAATAACAGCTATCACCAGATCACCTCTCAAAGATTCTGTGCTAAACAAGTGTACAACTATTGATTTGTCGACGACTTTGAAGCATTACAATCCACGAGACTGAGGTGCTTAGATATCATGTTGGCGTCAGGCATCGAGCCGAATAACCTGGTCACAGTTGTTACGCTCCGACAGAACGAGAGAGCATCGGAGTTCCTGGGGACGCATGCGCAGTTATTCTCTCCCCAAGACGTAGGCCAAACAGCGCATCTCCTTTCGATCAGCACTGTGGTTACGTTTTATCATAGTAAACACCTGCCAGTGAAACGTTCCCTCGCAAAATATGATCGACACAATTTATGTACTACGAAACTTTCGACTGTGAACATCCGTTGATATACACACTAATCAATGATTCAACGTAACAAATGCAAATAAGTAAAAAAATATTTTTAAGTTTTTGAGTATTCGTTAATATTTTAATATTATTGTGATTAAAAATATTATTTTTATTAAAATAGTGAACATTACACAGTATATATTAACAATTCACGATGTTGATTTCCACAGTCTCAGAATGGAAAACGAAGTTTGTGTACTGCTCAGGAATGTTGTGATCTCTTGTAGGTCACGTCATAACAAAAACCTCGCAAAGTCAAAGCACTTGTAAATAGTCAGACCTTCACAAACGAAATGCTAATGATCGCGTCAACCGGATGTCAAAGCAACGACATTTCTGCTCCAACAAAAACAAACATGTCGGGAATCTATTATGTCAACGGTGCTCGCAAGTCTTTCGTGGGTAATTTTGCATCTTTAACTACTGCAGGAGGCAAAACGGAACACCCTTCTACATACGCACTAAAACATGTTGCTCGAAACGCAAATAATATACCGTGTATCCCACCAACTGTGGGCCATGTTCTAAACGGTTCGCGATATCGAAATGAAGCTTTCAATCAACTATGCGGAATCACAGGGCAAGTAATATGTGGTACAGATATTGTTCGTAATATCTTTATTTTTCGATAAATTTAATTATCTTCGATTTTTCAAAAGAACTATATATTTTTCTCCGTAACAATGGATAGAACGTAAAGAGGAATACAATAATGTATCATTTGTTAATGTTTTGACAGCAGTTTCACTATAAAAGAATACTTTCTGTCATGTGATTTTGAATTAAAGCGGCAAAATCTCGTTAAGTGGCCCTTGCACTGTCGCCTTCGGAGAAGGTGGCCTTCGCGTCGGCGCCGCCACCCATAACAGCCTCGACACCTCCAAGGCACCTCCTCCAAGGCGACAGTTACTAGGGCTGCTATAGGAAATATTCTCTGTTTAATTTAAACACGATTTAATTTCTCAAAAACTAAACATTTTTTAAATATCTCTTCGGCAAATGACTTTACCCATGAATCCGCATTGTTGTGAGAAAACTGTAGTTCGATATCGTGAAAGAAATTATGGGGGTGGCGCATAGTTGGTGTAAACCTAATACGCGTCTGATCTGTGTTGAAATAATGAATGATATATCCAGAAGGTACAGCTTCATGTGTAAGTATTTGTGCAAATCATTCATCAAAAAAATTAACCGGAAATTATTAGATGTGTCAATTTATCTTTCTTATTCTGTAATGTTTGATATACCCACTTTTTCAAACTCTGTAGTGAATACCCTACTAAAATAATGATCTTAGAGAACAAATATTTTCTTCGGGCGTGATTTAAGAGATGAAACAATTTTATAACCTTCACCATAGGTCATCAAGTGTACAACACATATCTTTGTCTCGGTTCAGTATGTGACATCGTATGGCAATAGATTTCATTTCACTAGTTCTCTTTCATATTCTAAAAATCGTGTTACTTTGAATCTTTATATAGTATCTCATTTTGTGGCTTAGGTTTTTCAAATAATTGAATGTACGACTAGCGTATTACGTTAATTTACGCCTTTTTGCTTACAGAAACAATTTACAACTCTACATCAACGTAGAGTGTCTACACATAATTCTCTTTTACACGTACAGAAACAATTTATAACTCTACAACTCTACAGCAAGATACAGTGTCCCCACATAATTTTCTCTGACAGCTGACACCTTCTCTTCATCGGTGCGGGGGCTTTTGTAGCCGACCTGGAAGTAGATCTTTGGAGTGCACTCCCGCCATCTGGACAGTGGTTTGCAATACGTGAATTGCCGACCACGTAGAAGTTGGCCCTGCACAGGTGTGATGGGGCAAGACTGGAGAGTCCATCAGGTGAGCTAGCCCATTCGACCTGACCAGATCCAAAAAGAAAATTCTTCACTGTGTTTTACAAGAGAGCTAACCATTTCTTGAAATCGAATGCTGCAAAGCTCGTTGGTCATTTATTCGCAATTCAACTCTGCCCGATGACAGAGAGGAAGTAAGGAGTCCGGCACTCAAGAAAGCATGCGCGTACATTAACCCACTTGGCACGAGAAGAACACCAAAACGAACAATGTGAGTGAAGTTGGCCGTTTAGCACGAGCGCATGCGAGGGCGAGTGTTACCTGCGCGGCGGCGTCGCTGGGCCGGTGCGGGGGCGGGGGCGGGGGCGGGCGATCCGGAGGCGGCGGTGCGCGCGGGGGCCATGGCGGCGGCGGTGTGGCGCGGCGGGCGCGCGGCGCGCCGTTAAATCGCGGCCGCGGGCGACGCGGGCGGCGCGGGCGGCGCGGCGCCACGAGCCCCGAATAGCAATCACTCGGCGGTGGCAGTGGAAGTGGTGTCAGTGCTCCAATGACGTTGTCCCGGCCGCCCGGGCCCTCCTCGCGCGACCGGCTGAGATGGCTCAGAGCTACACTTCGATTTCTTACAAGTAGCCGCGATCGCATTAGGTCATTGTACACCTTAGAAAATGAATCTTTTTAATGAATTCGCTAAAGAATGTGAGAAAAAATTGAAGTGCTTACCACTGTTAAAAGATTTATTTTATAAGGCAGGAGGTGTAACAACCACCTAATGTCATTGGCCGCTGAAAAATATCGAAGTATTCAACTGTTGCCGCGGCAGTCTGACCGGGAGTTTCTAGGGTTCAAAGTCCCCACGGAGGAAGATTTTCGCACTACCTACAAAGCGAGAACGATTTCAGGCGTTGTCTAGAGGCTGGCTGCTCTCACCGGTAGTTTTCCCTCTTTTCTCCTGTCGATATCAGGCGAGTTTCGGAGGAGAACCTCAGTATACCCATAATACAGTGGCAGAGCTTAGCCCGTTTTTTGGGTAGTTACGGGTGCGCGCGCATTCAGCTAGTGATTCTGGTGGAGGGGCTTCAAGGGCAAGTCATTAAATAACACGTACAATTACGGAGAACCAACGTTTCCACTTTACATTTGACTTGTATCGGGACGCATTGATATGCAACTACTGAATTCTCATATTTTTCCACTTAACACAATAACAATTCGTACATCGAAAGGGGCTTGCTGTTCTGCCATTAAATGAAGCAATAATAAAGGTTCTCTCTGCTACGTATGTAGTATGCAAGTAAGAAACTAGTGGTGAAACACAATGGCACAAACTTTCTCTTACTACTTAGTTTCCTTATCTGTTCAATCTGGGCCCTCGACTCGGTTTTGCCCCACCATCTTCTCAGCTATCATCTATTGGCGCCTACATAATTTCTTCACGTTTCTTCACTTTTTCGGATACCTAGTAGTATAATTCAAATTTGGCTTTAAGAAAATTATAGAAAGGTACAATCTGGCACATTTTCATTGAAACATTTTGGTCGTATTAAAGAAAACGTCATTTAAGCGTTTCTGGAAATGCTCATTTTCAAGCTCATTTTCACCTAAAATTTTCAAGCATTGTTCTCACAAATTCAATAATGTATGAGAAATGCCCATAATGTAAATATTAGAGATGTGAATTCATCTTATTTGAATAATACCATTTAACAAAAAGTTCTTTTATGTAATTTTAGAAACAAAACGAAAGAATATATCAAAGTAGCATTAAAATCATGTTATGCTGAACATATAGCACTACCTGTATAAAAAGTTTAAAGATAAAGGGTATAGCCGAATAAGGTGGTAAAACCTGCCCCCAAATCAAATCGATAATTGCGATTCTCATATGAAAGAGAATAAAAGCTGTCGTAGATTCCCAAAAAATCAGTCTCCTAGGGCAATCTGTAGCAGAGATACAACGATAAACGTGTTTCTCATGTTTAATTTTTTTCTCAGCTTCTATTGAATGCATCAGACCGAAAAAATTAGAGAGGCGGGGGAAAATAGTTGAATTTTACCATGTTTTTGTCAACCAATTCTGACACCAAATTCAAATAGATTTTTTTTTTTTTTTTGAAATTCATTTTCGACGTGATAATCTTGAAGTACTGTCTCATTTTCCCCCTAAAATGGGTCTTATAACATTCTATAACATTTTTTCAGATTTTTAAACAGTGTGGACGATAGTGAAAAAAATTAAAATCAATTTTATCAGTTCAAAAATTTGAAATTCGCGCCAAAACGTGATTAGAATTTTAAAGAATGTTTTTCAAAATTTCAAAGCTTCAACTAGAGCCAGATCGACAAAGGATTCTTCAATTTGGAAAAGATAGTACGTGTGGTTTAGGCGCTAGAAGTATTCACAGACGGACGGACAGACGGACGGACAGACGGACGAACAGACGGACGGACAGACGGACGGACAGACGGACGGACGGACTGATGGACGGTCGGACGGACGGACGTTTTGCTTTCAATTGGTTTTTCGGTATCAATCACCCACAAAACAGGTATTCTCGCTTCACCAAGAGTTAGAGATTTTTTTGTTAATTTAGCAACTAGTTTTATGCACTTTATAGTTCTCACGACGCGGCAACGAATTTTTTTGTGCCGAAAATTGGCCGATTTTTCGCGCAGCATTACATGACTTTCTCTATACTACGTAAATTACTCCATAAGTACGTACGTATACCAGAAAGTAACTAGAGGTGCTACAGAATGGCACAGACTTTCTCGTAGCAATTGTTTCTAATTCCCCTGGTGCGGTCTGGATTTAAGGTCTTGCTCCATTCTCTGGTCAGCTGCCATCTATCGTCGCCGAAAGTTCTTTTTTTTTGACATTTTCTCATCTTTTCAGTTTCTTAATAGCTGAGCCGAAATATTACTTCAAGAATATTAAAGAAGAGTAAAACCTCGTACAAAATAGAAATTTTAATTGAAAATTTTGAAGCCGTTTTTTAGAAAATGGCGATTAAGAATTACTGTAAATGCGAAATTTGAAGCTCTTTTTCACAGGAATATATGGAGTTTCCGAAAAACTTCATTTAAAGTCCTTTCAATCACATCCACTCACAAATGTAATTATGTATACTAATCGATGGAAATGTGCATTTTAACGGCGTGAGAGATATTTAAAAAAATACATTTGTGTAATTTTTGAAAAAACATGAATACACGAAAATTAACTTTACGTCTTATTAAATTAGTACTATCCATTGGAGAAATTTGAGAAAAAAATTGGAGCCATTTTTGAGAAAATGGCGTTTGAGCGTTTCTGACAATTCGGAATTTTGAGCTCATATTTACAGAAAACTGTTGAGTTTTCGAGAGACTGTATTTAACATTATTTAAAGCACATGTACTCATAAATCTAATAATGTGAAGAAATTGTATCTAATCTAAATATTACCGACGTGAGAGACAAGTCAAAAAATACATTTTTGTAATTTTTGAAAAAAGAAAAGAATAGAGCAATATGACATTAATGTCATCCTGTAGGGTTCCTTTGGCACTAACTCTTCTAAAACTTAAAAGAAGAAATTTGGAGCCTTTTTTTAGAAAATCATGTTTTGTAATTTTTTAAATTCCAAATATTGCACGCTCTATTGTACAAAAGATACTAAACTTTTCAAAAAAATCTACATGACCTCAGTCCAAGAACTATTTATGGGTAACAAATTTCATTTGAAGGAAAAATCTGTCTAATTTTATATTTGTAAGAAGACCCCCCAAAAAGTCAAACTTTCGCAATTTTCGAAAATTCAGAGTTAGCCGTGAAAATACGCGATCTTTATAAGTGTATTTTACTCTATTCTTACAAGAAATTTAAAGAAAAAATTTGGAGCTGTTTTTGAGGAAATTTTATGTAAAATACTCCCAAATTTTAAAAAAATGTTTTTTCTGATTACAAAGTTTCAACTAGAACCAGATTGTTAGGGGTTTCTTGAATTTAGAAAAGATCGTACGTGCAGTTTAGGCGCTAGCAGTGTAACACAGACGGACGGACGTTGCTTTCAATTTATTTTTCGGCATCAAGAAGCCACAAAACATGAATTTTGGCTACACCAGATGTTAGAGAATTTTCTTCTCTTAATTTAGCAACTGGTTTTATGCACTTTCATTTCATTCGAGCTCGGCAATGAATTTTTTTCCGCCGAAAATACGCAGTTTGTCGTGCTAAATTACATAACTTTCTCTGTACTACATATATATTACTCCGTATACGAGAAAATAAAAATACTACATTCGTGTAATTTAAAAACAACAACAAAATAGTACAGCAAAATGGCGTGTATCATATCTTGTACGGAGCATTTAACACTGGCGCAACAAGTTTAAAGAAAAATACATGTGCAACCATATTTGTGACAATCTTGTTTTCAAAATTTTTTAATATTGTTCATATTTCACTCAAAATTACATGAAAACTACTAAAATGTTCAGATTAAGCGGGAAATACTTTAAAAAATAATTCAGCACGAGAAAATACAAGTAATGTTCGTGCAATAGAATTTATATAGTATTTTAATATATTAATTGTACCAATATTTTACCGTAATTTATTATGTTAATACACAAATATTAGTAGCTGGTTAATCGGAAGCTACATCAGACTAGGCAATTTTTATGTAATTACAATTCAAATGTAAATACAACATTTCTAATGCATCGGAGAAGATTCGACCTCCTAAGCAATGGTTTTCATGCACACCGAAGGTAAAACAGTTCTACTTCCATTATATCATTATCTTTATTAGTGTTAGATGACACTAACACTTTTCTGAAACATGAATTTGACCACATTTGAGGAGGTTAAACGAAGCCGTGAGTCTCATCCACATTTATTCATGTGTTTTCAGGAACATTTAAAAGAATCAGAAAATGTACTTAGTTATATCTGGTCAAGAAAAGCGAATATCCACCTACATTTCCGTAATTAATTTGACGTGGAAATCATGTTTTCAGAGGAACATACACAAACGTTTGAATTACAATAAATCGGTCATTTAAACAACTTAAGTTTGTCTAAAAATTAATGTATTTTTAAAATTTAGTGTATTTAATAAGTTAAAGAAATACTTCTTAAGAAAAGTGATATAATTCGTACCGATCTGTGAATATATTCAATATTTGGAGATATTTATTTTTATTGTATTCGACGATAATTGAAACAATCTAACTGCATTGCGAGACTGCTCTCTTCTTTGAAACTGTTAGCTTTTTGTTATTGCAATTATATAATAAATGACTTATTTTTAACAAAATGTCAGTGAAAAGGATTACAGACAGTTGATGAGCTATGTCAAAAAACACGATTGTTGGAATAGTCATATCTTGGCAACGTTCCAGCATTCACCTTCAATTTGTCGCACGACCTGCAGTTCTGATCAGCCACCCCAAAATGAGTTCTCAAGGAAGGGGTCGAGGATTATCCATCAGGCTGAACATCAAGCCAAAGGGTAACGATTTTTACATATATGCGCTCTTATTAAATAATTTAATTAAAAATAATGTTGAATGAAGCCATTTTCAAGTCAAATAGGGGCATGGAATATTACTTGACATGGCCAAGAAGTTTTCTTATTTGCCATTCTTTTTGTGCATTAAAAATAAAGTATAATTATTTACCTAAAATGCTGAATACTGTTACAAACATAACTACATGTTTTTTACAACGATTACAACTCTACACGGAAGTTACTACTGGTAACCGATTCTTTGCACAGCAAATTGTTTATCAACGAGTAAATATTTATTCCCATTCTGAAATAATTTTCATTTGTAAAAATGATTTACTTAAAATTTTTTAGTTTTAGAAATGTTAATGAGTGTCTGATCATTATATATTATATGAAACCAAAAGTCGGAATCACCAGTGAAATTATAACCCATCAAAAAATTAGTCGAACTAACATATACCGAAAAGTAAAAATGTTTATTACATTCAGTAATGCTTATTACAATGATAATAGTATTCAAGTCTTCAAAATTTTTCTCAATTTTATGTGGTAAATATTGTTGCATTTCAGTATGTACTACAAAAATCTGCTTGTGTAGCCCGACCAAGCAAAGTGTAGAACTGAAGGGAGACCGGCGCATCTGAGAAATAACAACGGAGACAGTTGCGTCGCGCGTTAGCGCCGGGGAGGTAGTGTGGTGCATTCATTAGCAATGAAGTATTGTTGCATAGCATCGTGCGTGATGCTAATTAATCAGCCCAATTTGTTTTTCTTCATATAATTTTCCATAGAATCATTACGTTAATCACACAGAAAACATTTATTTGATCACTCATTTAAACACATATTCATTACGTTGTATTTTGAGAGATCTGGATGTTAAAGAAGAATTTCCTGGACGTTTTTCATTAAATCAAATAATGTCCTGTACTCATGTTGTAGAATTTGTTGTGTACCATGGCTTGAGTATGTGGTTCATTGTAAAGAAACAAAATACTTCCGTTCTTCATATCGTTATCAATATTTATTTGTATAATTATCGAACGTGTCAACATTTCTCCGTGACTTCAAATGGACTGTGACGAATATTGTTGAACATAAGATGGCATTTCAAGAGAGCCATATATAGACTGCACCTCAGTAGAAAAGTGTAACTAAAAAAAGTTGATTTTTCTGCAGAGCTCTTTCACTGTTTAAAACTACATTATCATATCAAGTTAGTGAAGTACATCCATCGCCAATAAATGAATAAAATAGGCCTAAAAAGAAATGACACTATTCTTCGACAACAGAGCATAAAAGTTCGCTTTATGTGACTGTATGTGACTTAATTCACTTTTTGAGAGTTACGACACTTTTCTACTGTGGGTACTTTTTTACTGAAGATTCTTCGGATCCTGGTCTAGATCAGTGCTTCAGTTTTCATTTGCACTGAGTATACCAATAGCTCTGTCTCTTTCTCTCCGAAGCAAAACAAAAAGCAGCACTCTCCTTATCGCAAACCCTACACTCCGCTTGTTCGGCATACACGCATGTATTGGTCATGAATTGACTCGGAAAGTGAATTTCAACAATGTTAGAAACTAAATCCGCAACAAAAACATGTTGACAACTCACAAACTCACCTTCACACTCAGTATAATATTTACAAATATATACCGCGCATCTGAAATTTTTGTTCGATAATGAGTTTTCAGATATGAGTTTACCATCGTAACTTTACTATTTATATTCTGGAATTTGCTTTGATCGTATTGTATAATTCATTCTACTTATTGTACTAAGTAATTTTTTTCTTTCCATAAATTTGACTTGTTTTGATAAATATCTTTATAAATAAATTATACTCACATACGTTCAATTCAATGTGATATATACGCATGTAAATAGGAGTCGATAGTATATCGTTAGTTTTATGTCATGTTTAATACATGTAATCGAACGTTTAATCAAAAACGAAAACACTGTCTTTCGAAAATAATAAATCTCGCAAAAGAGACACTGTGTAAACTAAAAACTGTAAAAGCAAAACTTGACTCTGGTAAAATACAAATATAATATGTAAAAGTTAATATACGATAGTTGAAAAAGTGCTCAGAGCAATATCGAAAACATTAATGAACATGTGTGTATCTTGTGCTTTCAAAAGAATTTCATGTAAGTACACGAAATCTTATTGTGTCAGGGTAAGTATATCATGCGTTTGGAAGTTTATGTACTGGTTTCAATTCTCAATGAGATTGTGTTATTTTTTCGATCCCACATTTTGCGAAACAAATGGAACCGTGTCATTATTAATATTTAGGGACAAAGTTCCAGGGAGGGATAAAGAGACTGGGACATTCATTTCGAATTACGGAAAATTGTAAAAACGTGATATCGTGGATTTATCACACAAAGTAGATGCCTTATATTTTATCTAATTTAAGATAATATTGATTGTCATATAAATTATTCAAATGAATATAAGTGCACATATTCGTAAGTAATGTCAATTCATATCTCCCCAACCTATGTTTCTGCAGTACGAATGCGCAATGAATATTTGAGAAAAATTCCACGCAGTAAAAAAAATTGACAACACAATGAATGTACAACTTTTTCCTAATCCAACAAACAAATGTTCTCAATTGTTTTCCACTAAATAATCCACCGTACCATTTTATTATGTACTAAAATAATCTCAAATCAAAATGAATAAAATAAATGGTATTTACTACTAACTAAAGGTTCAACGAACAAATAATAATAAATGAAGCAATGAATGTAACTAATTTTGTTAATACAGACCCGGCACGATGTATTGTTACAACTTAACCTCAGTTACCTTCATTGAATATGAACTGTTTACACAATTACTTAATATATTTGTTTTCATACAGGTCTAAAATATAATAATTTCCCTGGGACGGCCTTAAATATATTTCAATGTAAGTATTAATTATATTTCCTATTGTCTAGGAAAATTCATATGAATTAACACATGTAGCTTTCTGCCCGATCCATAAAGAACAAGTCATCAGCTGTACACTAGGGTGCTTCCATTTTAATGTATTTATTTAGGGAAATTAGAATACATGCATACACTTCATGAGTTTTGCAGTTATTAATTTAGTAACTATAATTTTTTAATATTGAACATTCATGTAAATATAAATAAATAAGTAGAGTCGATGCAATACAATTCAAATTAAATCAGCTGTTCTTTCAAATCTTTTCATTTATATTATGAATTATTTTACTGGAGAAGAACTGAGAAAAGAGCTTGACACGAGATATTTCTTTCAGGTTTGAAAAAGATCACAACTTCACATTATGACTCATTAGAATCAATACCATTATAACTCAAAAGTAATTTTCCTCAAAATTCTTGTTCCTAGCAAGTTTCCTTCATTCTTAGTAAGAAACAGTGTGTGATTACCGTAACCTCACATTTTGGATACCAAATCTCAAAATTTGATGTTCATGCAGTGAAAATCATAAAAACGTTTTATCTAACGATTTTAATATACACAAGACTATTTTTGAGTGACGACGGTATTTCTTTTAGAGAGCGAACGAAACTTATGGACTAAAAATGTATTCTCAAACTCCGAAAAACGAAAAAGTTGAAACATGTCATTTGTGATTAGTATTTGAAATAATATAAGTATTTCTTATACAAGTTATTATTACAGAGTACCTATACGGCGAGGAAATTAAATCCTTAATTTAATGTTATCGTTGAAGTACTCGCGGTCACGGACATTTTTATGATTTCATTTTTGATATGATATGTTTCATTTCACGAATACTCCTCTTCAATGAACTCATTACTATTGATATCATATCATTATCATTGATATCATATCGTGAAGAGAGAAGATAAATTATAACATGCATAACACGATATAAAATTAATTCAATAATTTACTTAAAAGACAAAAAACCAAAACGTTGAAAAGTTTTACTTTGTAAATTTTCACTTTTCCCCCCAGAAAAGCTACATTAAGAAATCAATTTTTTGTTTATGTAATTTTGACAAAATAATAATATATTCGTCATCAGCAGATTTCCAATGTGTTTTGCTGTACTTTACATCCGTCTTCACTTTCTCGTATCATTAAATCTCAGTACCCAGGAAGACAATTAAAAGTCACAAACTTAATGCTAAATATCGGTAATTGTACGTTATACTTGCACGAATAAAATGAGGAGATAACTAACCTGATGTGAAAATATTTTATACCTGCAATAATCTCTAACTTTAAGATAGTTTTAAGGACTCCAAGTCCTTCATCTATTTAGTTTTTGCAGGTAAACATTTAAAACACTTTCTTGTTATGAACATTTCTTTTTGATCTCCATTTCACATTCGAATTTTATGAATGCTTTCGTTTCTATAGTCGTATTTTATTAATGTGTCAGATTTGTTATGTGTTGCCAAGAAACACAAATAGTATTTCGAAGCCAAATGAATATAATGCGGTTTCTAATAGCGACCAAGTAAACAAGAATTTTCATTGTAACATTGCAGCAATTATGCCCGACTCATTAACGGAATTCTTTCTCGAGAATCAATAAGGAATACAGAAGGGAATATTTCATACGGCATGTTAATTAATAACAAACAACTTCTGTAAGCAATGTCCTGCATAATAATGAATTTCATGTTAAAAACTCAAGATGTTCAGCGCGAAAAAGTTTTCCTCTGCGATACTGGAGGCTAGTAATTGTCTAAAATGACTGATCGGAAATGAGCTAATTACAAAATACAACTTTCTTAGAAACGAGTAAACAATCCGTTGATATTTGAGTCATCGCGAGTCATATGTTGGGAAGTCTTTAAAACTTCTCATATTATGCCAAGATCGGCACTTTCCTGAACCGGAGTACCTGTCCTTAATGCCTTACATTCCACGTAAGTAAAATAATTTCATGTAAAAATGTTTTGAAAAGAAATAATGTTGTGGTCTTTAATGCATATAGATACATTAAACTCCCTTCATATACAACAAATTTGATTCGACGATAGTATTTTCACGGATATTTCAGCAGCTGTAATGTGAAATGTATTCTTAACTTATTAATTATGACATGTATTATTTTGTTCAATTTTCATATTGAGAACAAGAATCTTACTATAATTTTACAACGATGAAAGGGTTTTCTCACGATTTGTATTGCCAACTTTTTCTTTAAATAGAAACACGCCATTTTGGTATTACGTTATGGTATCATGGCACGAAATCTATTTAACACAAATCAAAAGTGCAATATTTTAAATAGTACATATTCATGTAATGGAATGATATTCCAATTTAATCCATTTTCTTTCAAATATTGCAATTAAAACAAATATTTTTTTATTCCCCAAATTATAATAATTAATTATTTAAGCTGTAACTTTGTCTATTTTCTGTTGAACATTCAAACAAAATATTAACAAAAACGTTTCTTCAAGTGCAGTATATAGAAGGAAAGATTATGGGGGTTCTTAACTGAGATCTCATCAAATAAAAGTACTGTACAATACATTTATTAAATTGTGTTCAAAAATCATCTTAGCGTCCTACATTAACAATTCGAATATTAACTGAAAACATCAGGAAGGTTGAAAACGTTACACAAATTACTCTAAAAACTAATTTTATCAAAAATGAAGGCTTACTAATGTTTAATGGAAGAAAAGTAGGAAATCATCAACTGCCTCAAATTAAATACATTGTGGGGAACACACGCTTCTTATTTGGAAATATTCCAGAAAGCCACTCTAACTAAATTGCATACTTTGTTGCAATTTATTATTTAAAATTTCAATGATATTCCCCAGATATCTTAATGTTTTCTTTTTATTTAAATATAAATGGGCTACTCATGCATAACTCCTTTCATGCATTTATTCGAGAAACGCTTTTTTCAAACCAATGATAGGTATTAATTGGAATTTTATATATGACGCCATACCACTTACGATATATTTTTTTAATGTTCCATTACATTGATTTTTTAAATTTATAATTACTGTAAGTCTATTATAAACCTACACATATGAGAGTTCTATTAAATTTTGACGGCTTGAGTATCGCAGAAAATTTGTTGTGAAACTGGTTGAAGACTGGACGAGGGCTTTTTTATTTATTGAAATGTCACTCTTTTTATTACACTTAAAAAATATTGTTTACGAAAAAAATCCTTTTTTAAGAATGCACGGCGCCATGGAAATAATAAATGTTATTTTTGTATTAATTAGTTCGTTTTAAACAATTTTAGGCAATTCCCACACACTCTTTTTTCATTCCTTCTTTGTGCATACTCTTCTTGTTCTTCGTTGCCCTTCAGGCCAATTATTTACATCTGTAATTTTCGTCTTGAGAAATCGTCTCTTTCCTATACAATTTTACATTTTTAAAATTTTCAAAGGTGTGTCATTATGTTTATTATATTGTATTTTACTTTATTGAATTGAGTACAACTGGCATTGTCTGTTTCTTGATGAGATCCAGAAAAATATTGCTAGAATTGCTTCTGTATGGGGGAGTAGTTGCAATGGCTCGTGATGGGGAGACCGTTCCCTCTTGGCTTACAGATGCAGCGTTGTTGCGTCGCCCCGGCGGAGGGGGCGTGCAGGCACCGGTGGCTCCCTCCTTGCGGCGCCCCGCCTTCCAGACCGTCATCCCTTCGGTCTCGCCGACTGCTGCCTGCGCCGTCGCACCTTCTAAAGCCGCCTTACCCCGCTCAGGCAGAAGCGGTGCTATGGCAGGTGATCCAGTGCTTAGGATTCTGCGGAGCTTCATTTAGCCCAAACTTGTATTAATGAAATCCATATATCACAAAACTTTAAAGAAATAGAAAGAAGGGAAAATATGAAAGCAAGTATTTTGTTACAAAACCCAGTAGTGTTCATAATGTTTTCTTAGATACAATTTTTCTCCTCAGGCGGTTCTTCTTCTGAGCCCTCCAAGCTAGGTTTGTCATTGATAGTGCAAGTACTTTTAAAATAATAGTACCTATCATGTTTTAGAAATAATAGATTGTAAATGTAAAACTTTTGTAGTTAATTCAGTAGTTAATTCCCATTCTTTCATTTCCCTCCAATGTTTTATTGCTTTACTTCTGCGAATTTACAATGTACACTCAAAATAGTTTTTTTTAATTTATTATCAATTTTGGTTTTGTATTAGTGCAAAAAGATTCTTTGAGTTTCGCCAAGAAAGGCATTGCTTTATATTATGCGTTTACTTTAAGTATCATTACATACATCCATATCATTCATCCATTTATCATTTTTCCTTATACCTAAATGTATTGAAATTTATTTAGTAAGAAAGGAGAAGATAATTCTGAGAGACATAGGAAAATATTCAATTCGTAGATCAAATATCATGCAAATGTGGTTTTAACAAGTATCTACTGTCAATAGAAAGTAGCGTGTCAAGCATTTTATTGACCTTCACCGAGTGCAAGATCATGGGGGTGATACTTTACAGGGCAGATGCGTGCTAGCTCTCCGCCGGGCCCCGTGGTCATCCCCACAGTCACCACTGCCACAGCCAGACCGCGCCCCATCTGCGCAGGTGATTTTGCTCACTCTCGGCGGCGACGTACCTCAAAAATATTCTTCCTACAAAATTATTAACTTCAATGTTGTAATATTACGATTAATATTAGGCATAATACGTATACAGTTGATAATATAGACAAGATAATCTTGATCAATTATGAAATTTGTTCACTGCTTTATTTACCCGTGAAGAAGTAATTTTTACTTCCTTGGGATGCTTTCATAGCTTCCTGTGGCTATAATGCCACTTCAGCATCATAAAACAAGTTGTAAACCGATCACTTCAATTAAGCGAAACTAGTGGTGTTAAAGCAGCAAAAACTTACTTGTATTATTGGTAACGATTACGTAATGTTATAATATTGCAACTTCTATTCTATCAAAACTCAGACGTCATTTCTAACCGAACAAAGCGAGAGAGTTTTGAAAAGCATACGCATGTGTCATTTTTACTTTTTCGCTTATTAGATATATAGTACAGAGAAAATGTATTCCGAGATTCCAATGGAAATACATTTTTTGGGTTCCCTGGTACTGAAAAGTGTTTTTCTTTTAACGTCCGTCTGTGAACAACACTAGTGCCTAAATTATTCACAGTATTTTTTCCAAAATTAATATTCCCCAGTCGATCTGGCTCCACTCAAAGCTCCACTAGTTTGAATAGCATTCTTTAATTCTGGGGAGTTCTTTGCATAAAGCACCTGACACACTTTCAACATTTTCGCAAAAATTGCTTAACATTTTTTCTTTAAATTTCTTGAAATAATAGTGAAATACACTTTCAAAGGTCGCTTAGGTTTCATTTTCACTGTTAACTCTAACTTTTCGAAAATTGCAAAAGTTTGAAATGTTTTCGACGTTTATCTTCATCTCCAAAATTGAAGATACAGGTTTTTCCTTCAAATAAAATTTGTTCTCATCAATTAGTTTTTTTCATTAAAGTTATGTACTACATTGTTTGAAAAACATTTAAGCGCAACACTGCGTAAAATATGTGCAATATTAAAAATATCAAAAACAAACATTTTTCAAGAACGGCTGGAACATTTTTCTCTAAACTTTTAGTAGGGTTAGTGTTAAATGTACTGAAACATATGACATAAACGTCATTTTGCTCTGTTCTTTGTTTTTTTATTATCCCGTCCAAATTGTCCGAAAAACTTTTCTGTGCAAATGAGCTTCAAAATCCGCATTTTCCAAAACTCTCAAACGCCAATTTCTCGAAAACGGCTCCATATTTTTCTTTACATTCTTTAAATGGAGTGCTAAATGAACTAAACAACATGACATTCCCACTTTTAATGTATTCATTAGTTTGTACAAAAATTACACAAATATAACGTTTCTTGAAATAGCTCTCACGCCGTTAATATTTGCATTATTAGCGATTTGTATACATTATAATATTTGTGAGAACAATTACTTTAAATAATTTTGTAAGAATTTTCTCGAAAACTCAAAAAGTTTGTGTGAAAATGAGCTTAAAATGCACATTTTCAGAAAAACTCAAAAGCCATTTTCTGATAAAACAGATCCAAATTTTTCAACAAAAGTTTGCTTATGGGACGAGGTTTTACTTTTCTATAATATTCTTAAAGTCGTGTTTCTGTTCCGCCATTAGGGGACCTAAATATTTAAAAAATATTTTGCGCGGTGATAGACGGTAGTTGAGAAGAGGGTGGGGCAAAACAGAAAATTTAGCCCAGACAAAAAAATTAGAAAATAACTAGTACGAGAAAGTCTGTGCCATTCTATAGCACCACTTATTTTTTAAACAAGTCTTTTTTCAAAAACGGCTTCAAAGTTTCTTTAAATTTTCTCCTCTAATCTATCAAAAGACGGTAAAAAAGTTATGCTTGTAACCTACTAAATTAATGCATTAAAAAACATTTTCTCAAAAACTTCTCTAAATTATTTCTTTAATTTCTTCCGCGGATAAAACAAGGAACGCTTAAAAGAATGGGGCAGATCTCATTTTCTTTGAACTCTCCGTTTAATGGTTTTTGGATATCCCTGGAATTGCTGGATATACAAGCCTACATAATGAAACCACTGGCTCTTTTCACATGACCATAGACTGCTTAGTTTTCTCTCAATGTCTGAAATTCAATTAAATTAAAAATATAGAAGTGTTTGGATTTTTTCAAACATACTTGTGTATGTAACGAAGCCATAACCTCACACACAACCACAGGCTACTTAGTTTTCTCTCATTTTCTGCTCGCATAGAAATTAGCGATACAGATTATTAAGGGTACAGTGAGCTGCAACCCGCCAGTCACAGTAGTCTCGCCGAGCGCAATGCAGTATCCTGAACGATGCATCGGGATGTTTCGTTTATTTACATTTTCGTAAAAATCTAAACTTGTTAATTTATTTTATATTTTTTTACGAGATCCTGGTGTGCAACGATCCCTTACACGGTCATATATTTCTCACAATTCTCTTTCAGATCGGAATGTTCAACTAGAGGTGATCTATCCTTACTACGTCAAAGCAAGTAGACTTGTAAAATAAAGTACCAGGTTCCCTCCCTTTTGAACAGGATCAAATCAGAAATTTATTTTTTCAAACGACTAATGTCATTATGTTTCAAACTCACCAGAAATCCGAATTTGAGCATCTCTCCCTGTTTTTCTAGTTCATCTGTTCTGTAGCACATAAAACCAGCGAAAATCCACTTATCATATTTTAAGTATTATTTCAATATTTTTTTAAAAATCAGAAGACACGAACCAAAACAGTGCAGTTAATATAAAATTAATGTTGTGCAAAATAAATTTTCACATCATTCATCTTTCAGCTACCTTAGAGGACAAAAAGATTCAAGAGTTGGGACGCAGCACATATGCTAAAGAAGACGGTTACTTTGATTCGAAAAACCTTTTACAATCAAAGAGCCCTGCAGAAACTCTGCAATGGCTGCTGGACCCATCAAGATTGCAAGCAGCTGTAATGTTTGACAGCACGGTTGTACAGGTTTGTGGTTTTCCAAATACTCCAGGCGATTGTAGGAATTCAAAATGTTTTGCAAGTGAGGTGATAAAATCCACATTATGACATGAGTTCAGTAAAAGTACTCCCAGTTGTACTCCACTCATTGCTGGAGGCACTGCGTCTATTTATTAAAGTCACAGTGATACTCCTGTTGAAATAGTTAGTAGAGCTGAACGAATAAATCCAAACAATTGCCGCGTGAACTTGGACATGAAAATTGATGAAAATAAACAGCAATATCTAATAACAAAATATGAGAGTAAAAAAGTGAATTAACAAAGCTGAATACCTATTAGGGACCATCCATTTCTTTTATTTAATCTTCCTTCCCACTATATTGTAGGTCAATTAATATTTCTGATACTTCAGTAAAATTTTTAATTTATTTATTCCAAAAATTCATTTTTTTTTCAGTATGAGTAACATACTGATTCCAATTGTTAGGTGTCATCTAAAAAGTTAATATTTGTTTATAACTGTTAATATAAAACAGTAACAACGTAACAGAAATAGCAAACAAAAAAATAGTCAATACAGTGCACTTAGTATAATGCACATACCTGCAGATATTTCGCAATTCCCAGAATTATATCTGACTTATATGCATCTTATCCTCTTGTGCTTCTTTTCATAAACTAATATAAAATATAATTATTGCCTTTTGCAACGAACTTTTCAGGGTGGTAATCTTGTAAGGTTGTAAATTTGTTGTGTGAGTTCATGGACTTGGCCATAGCTATTTATAAAATTTGCACAAAATACTAGTAACTATTTAATAGTATAACAAAATAAAAAATGAACCACCAATTAAATTCAATAACTACTAATTAAATAATTTCAAATAACTATAGATATTTCAAAATATTTATATTAAAATTAATTATTAAAAGCTGATGCAAATACTGCAGTATAACTACAATAATTACTATTTAGACACCATTTAATACAATTAAATAATAACTATCAATTTAATGGTAACCGAACGTAGCAAATACAAATTTCGAACTCTTTAATAACTCAATAACGGTTAAAGCAAATGCAAGATAATCCCACTAATCATTAACTACTTTCTACAACGAATAACTAATAACAATTATATAAATAACTCGGAAAAGAACCAATAACATCAACTATCTAAAAGCAGATGCACAAGATAATACGGAACAAATCCAAGCCAAAATCACATGAAATAAAAAAAAATTGTCACAATGGTCACAAAGCATGCGTTTCAGAAAATCTTACTGACGCAAGAAAAGTTGATAGCTACAAGATCAGCTAAACCTTTTTGTTTTGGCTGCCAACTTCCCTTCAAAAATGTTGTATCATCATACGTTACCTTCTTAAAATAAATTTAAGATACATATTGCTATAGTGAATGAACGAATGCTATCACATTTGTTGCCATCAGTTAAACATTTCTCACTTCTAGCTTATCCTTTCACCATGTACACATTCAAATAAATAGCAAATTTGTGGGAAATACTACAAAAGTTTTCAGCGCTCAGTACCACTCCTGTCGAATAAATGTAACTTAAGTTTAACTATATTATAATAATTTTACGAGTATATTTTTAGTGGTGTATCATTTCACACAATTAACTGTCACATGTTTTAAATTCATCTGCTTGCTAATTAGAGAGTCTTATGGAATAATTATATTTGATGGAAATTTTCAAGAGTTTAACCTGTTAGTTATGTCTGTTACGGTATTCGCACAATATACCTTGAGAAATATCCCACACACGTTTAAAGGGAATTCCAGCGATGTCGTAATTCACCCGAGAAAACAATCAGAAATCGAAGATGTGAGGACTGTCGGATTGATGCTCCAAAACTTGGACTTTTTCTTCTTTTAGTTCCTGCACAGTTGCACTTGTTCTGTGAGGAGATGAATTGGTATGCAAAGCCAGCACTCTGGAGGTTCCTGTCTTTGGACGGCTTTTTTTTTTTCAATTCTTTGAATAGAGCGTCCAAGATAACAGTATCATAGTATGTTCCATTCGTTGTCCAATCTTGTGGCATACGATCAACCACCAATGGCCTTTCGTAGCTGAATAAAATTGTGAAAAGTCGCTCCCGTGATCTGAAATCTTATCGAAGAACGGCTGATCTCCTTTCATTTTCAGACACCCTTACATAGATTGGGGTTTTGTTTAGCGTGGTGTAGTACTAAAACCAACTTTCACCTCCCGTGCAAAACCAACTTTCACCTCCCGTCAGTCATTAATAGAAACAGAGCCAGCAATCTCGCCGAACAAACCTTCCTTCTCATCTTCTGTTTCATGGCACGAGAGTGAAGGACCCTTTTGCGCAAATGCCTCTCAGCTGTAAATGTTAGTGAAGTATTATTTCAATGCTACCAACACTTATGCCAACATCGGTACTTACCATTTTCAAAGTGATATGTCGATTTTTCCCACTAACCGCCTCATACGGTGAATTGTTCTCTCGTTCATAGCTTCCCGAGGTCGCCCAGAGCGAGGGTCATCGTTCAAGATCTTCCTTCCATTCTGAAATGAACGTATCGACCTGGCAATGGTGTCAAATGAACGTACTTGGCTCAGATGAACTGCTTTCAAGTCGTCTTGGATTTTTTATCCTTTTCACGTAGCTTGTAGCGTGTGAATTTGTAAAAATGGAACGTAGGTCTTAGAGAAATATATATTTTTCCACCAGGTAAGGTCACTATACCATCTTCTCAGGAGTAGTTCATTCAGGCTGTGCAGATATTAATTTGCACTGATACATAAATTTATAGCAGAAAGATCACGTATTTCAGCCACAATAATGCAAACCCAATACTCATTGTTGTTCAACAATGCAGACTTCACTTGCAAAACTTTTTGAAACCCGTCCGTTCCAAGGTGAAAGCTTTGATCGAACATTTAACTCGGTTCAAGTCGTTTATTTATTTCGAGAGTACGATTAAATGGATTATTTTTCACGGAAAAGAATGAATGTTTTAAGAATTAATGGAAAAATTGAAATGATTTTCTCGAACTCTCGCGAAGAAGATTTGTACAAGCGCACTTTGGTTTACTTTAGCATGATGCTCCATGAGAAAACTAGAACGATTTTTGATCAAATTTTGAATAAGTAATATGAGTTTCATATAAATTACTTCCTGTCAGTAAAGGATCGGTTTGAAATTCGCACGACCTGAAATCAAATCAAATGTATCGGATAATATCTACTTCGGAAACAATTCCGAGTGACGCGTGCGTCTGTGCGGTTTAGGGGTTGCTTGCAAGGGGTTGCAGTTTATTATTTATTATATCTTCAGGTCATTAACAGAATATTAAATTAACTTAGTATTCAAGGAAAGTTTTGTATTTTAACGACATTGAAAAATCATTTGAATAGGAGTTGATTTGGATTAATTATAACTGAAGAAACAAAAAATACACGATAAATTATATAAATCCTCCACCTTTCGAAATGTGATGATAAAACAATACCTACTTTATTTCTTCATAACTAATGGGACAGCTACGTGACCGTATTGAGATGATCGTAATTCGTTTGGCGGGGAGCAATCGTTGTTTTCGTGCAATTAGGAGCTGGAGGTGGGCTATAGACTGAGGATGAGGCTGAGGGCCAGAGGGCTGAGGGCTGTGGCAAGAGCTGAGGCGGAGGGTGCGAAGTGAGACGAGAGCCGAGAGCTGAGTGCCGCTGCTGCGCAGGCTGGCACTGGCGACCTGGAGCCGGTGGTCGGGCAGTCCGAGTTGCTGGCTGTTCCCCGAGCGCGCCCTGGTCGGCAGCAGGAGGCGTTGGGTGCTGCGAGGGAGCGTTCCTCGTGAGTGCGCACTGGCCAGAGCTCACGGCCCTAACCCTTTCGCTGCTTCCCAGGAACACAATCTTCTTCTCGTCACATCTTCTGCTTGTCAAACATGGATGGCATCGTTGATTGGAATTAGCAGCTTAAAACAGCTGGAGAGCAGCGGAAGGGTTAAGCGATGGATGGTTTTTGATTCTCTTATGGCCATCCACATTATTTTATAATTCCACTTGTTCAAACGATAGCATTAAGATAAATGTTTAAAGGCCTTTATTTAATGCTGCGAAATTAACATAATGATTTAGCAAAATAAAACTTTTTGATATAAACAGATAATTCACCAAACAAATGTAATTTATTTGGTGACTTTTTAAGCCACTAGAAAGGAGCGAGAAAGTAAAATCTTGATATACCATTTTATTCAATATTTCCATCATTAAGATATTGTTTCCTAGAAGACCAACCTTGTTCACAAAGTCCTACAAGTTCATCAGTTCTTTCTTACATAAAGTACAGAATCTTCTAGTGTTACTGTTATTACAAACCGTTCACTATGCTTCTTTGTTTACAATAACAATAATTAAATCATTCTAATATATTATACAACTAGATCGATGACGTATTAGAATTTTCTCAGCTTTCCTGACGTCAAGCGACAGGCTTTTGCAATCTTGAGCTTTCATTCAAACTTATATAATGTGCATAAAAATTAAAAATGTACCAGCATTTTGAATAAATAAAATTCCTTTCCATAACTGTGTTTCCCATTTAGAAAGCAATTGTGTCATCAATCGGCACATTCAAAATCTTCCTCTGCCACCAAACTGATAATGTATCTTACGCAAATTTCCAAAACTTGTTGGAAGTCATCGTTGTTCCTTTCTCCATCCCTCTTTCTCTATTTCTCTTTCTTTCTATCTCTTTCTCTCTGTCTGTCTGTCTGTCTGTCTGTCTCTCTCTCTCTGCATATCATCATTTTCCCTACTTTCATTTGCAGTAGGCCATCTGTTATTTATACAAAAAATTTCTGTCTGAAAATACTCTAAATTTACTATTTTATACCCATAATATCGTTTATTATTTGTCCCAAGAATGACATTTTAAAGAAAATGAATTCAGGCATAAACCTCTTCATGTTTCAAGATCAGAGTGATTTATTATTAAAGGGTTTTTGGAAAAGGTGAAATTTAATGACGTAATTAGAAACTTTTGTCATCAAATGTAAGTTAAGCTGCTGTAAAAAAAGTTTTTGTGTGGCGTACAAAGTGGCGAATAAAAACAACACACAAATCTCAAGCTAAAATGTTTACATTACGTCAATATCAATATTCTCTCCCAATAAAACTGAATCATTGTAATATGTCATGGAGAAAAAAATATTCCAGTAAAATAAATTGGTGTTCTGTTGATTCAAAAACTAACGTGGCCATCTCATATTCAAGCAATAGCTAATAAAAGGTACATACAAATTTAAAAACTATATCCACTAATAAATTTCAAAGCTTCCATTAAAATAGAATGCGGTTCACCAATACACAAATAAATAATTCGATCTTCTCTGACATACGCCTACTCCATCTAGTGTAATAACGTCCATATCTATTTGAAAAAATTAAAGTAGTAGAAAATGAACTCCTATACTGAATTATTAGAGCTTATTGATTTATTTGGAACACATAGATTTACAGAGAATTACAAATTCGATTTTTGACCAATATATCAACACTAAGCAAAAAATTCTTTTCCCATCTCCTTTCTTCACCTAGCACAAAAATATTTGACTCAGGTAAAACAAAATAAAATTTACGCTTTCGTTCCAGATATCCAAAGGATATTTTTTGACCACCATGAACATACAATAAAATCAAAAATAAAATTTGTAAATAATAATGATGCCAACAAAAAAATCGAAATTACAAAATGTTTAAACGTCGCGTGGACGTAGGATACTAGCATGTCAGCTGCGCGATCACCCCAAAATATTATTAAAAATGTATTTGAAACCCCTGAAAAACATTGCTGTTGTACAGGAAGAATAAATATTAAAAAATATTGCAAACAAGTAAAAAATGAAAAAAATTGTTTCATTGTAAAATATAGGAAAAATATTGTTTCCCCTTCACTACACTTATTTTCGTAATCAGTACTGAGAATGAGTCGTACGTATTCTAGAGGCGTAGGTGTAAGTCGTTAACGGGCGACAGCTTGAAATGAATAAGCAAAGTCACTTTCTTACGAGTCGCGTGTATTATGCTTTAATACGTCTTAATGAAAACTTTCAATAATATAGGTAGTTCAATATATTTTAGAACGAAATCATGGAATCTTACAAATAGTGGTATCTTTCACAATCGCGCCACACATTCTGCAAATCGCTACTTGTGCTGTATGCGTATTGCTAACACAGTGCCTTCAATAAACAGTAGATGGAATTACTTCTTTAATTCGTAAGTGATAAAAAGGAAATTATAAATAACTAAAGATACACAAATGGTATACAAACCCGAACGATTTTCCTCTTATTTCCAAATATCACTGACCGTCGAGTTTCGTGAAAATATTAAGTAATACAAATCAAATTTTAGAAAAGTCTTAGTTCATCTTCTTTTACTAAAAATAGGGAACCTAAATGATATTTCAGGCTTCATTCGCGTTGAAAGATTATCAGACAAACGACATTTGAATTCATTACCTCTTCGTCCCCCAAAATACACACACAATGATAGAGAAAAATACTTCATGATTTTTCCTTTATTAATCTCGTTTTTCGCCCCGTGACTGGAATAAATCGCCGACAAATAAAGAACATTGTCATTTTCTGTAAGATTGATAGTTGTATATGAGTCATTCCACGTCAAATCCCACAAATTTAAGGAAATTTTGACCTTTTTGTCCCACAACTTTTCAATGAAAAGTATACGGAAAAATTTGAAACACGTAATGTTAATTTTTTGCCAAAGATTTTTTTGTGTTGATATTAATTTTCAAAATTTTGTCATCGTGAAAGTTAATCGTTCGTAACTCGTGTAATAATTGTGACAGAAATTTAATATTCTGCAACATTAAAGATCAAAAAATGCTCTTTCATTTGATGTATATATTAATTTCATTTTTTCAAATGCTTATTTTTACTTATTTTATTTTTGTTTTTATATTTCTTATTTACCAACGATTCAAAAATTCGAAAAAATACCATTTTATGGTTTAAAGTGTTCTGCATAAGCCTGATAAGTTTTAAATCGGGTCACAGAGAGAATTCTGATAAATTAAATATAATAGAAATGTCTACTGACTGTTTTGCTATTAGCGACTGCCACAGCGTTACCCCAAAGCCCATGCCGATCTACAGTAGATGATTTGATTACTATCGTTATACTTTCACACAACCATAAGTAGAAATATCCCTTCACATTCTTAAAATGAGCCGGATGTAAACTTACGACCTTCATTGCTAATTAAATTCAAATTCAAAAGTATCAAACGGACGAAATAATTATACGAATAAGAGAATGTGATTCACTTAAATTGATATTCATTCGCAGATAATGTTTTTTTAATTTATTTTATTTAAAGGCGCATCCACGACAAGGTTATTAGCAACTGCAAAAATACATGTTATACTATAATTAAAACAGGATTGAAATTACATAGTGAAAATAGTTTAAACAAGAATGAAACAGTAATTTACAAATGACAGACAGACATAAATCGTTATATACATTTACAAATTTACATAATGTTAATATTTTATACTGAAAGTCACTGCCACGCTTCCTATGAATATAGTTTTGATAGTTATAAAAAATTTTCTGAAGTATTAAACCTCATTCCATAGTTTATACGATATTTTACCACGAATAAATGTGTGACCCCCTTTTCATGACGGCTTCTAGAATATATTTAAAATGAATAGAATGTATTTTGTAGGCTATAAGTTTTCTACTAGGTAAATAATTCAAACGTGCTTAGTCCATTAATATTAGTTTTCGACATCACACACCTTTGTTTCGAATGATCACAATTACCGAAAAAATTACCTGAAATTCTGGTAATGAAAATTCATACATTTTCATTTGTCTATAAAACATATTACTTTATACAGGCTAACTAGCAATAAAACTGCTTGTACTTTCTCGCCCGTCCTTCCACGCAAAATTACGCGAAAAGTACTCAAATTTTCGAAAAAAATTTCATGGCCTTATTTCAAAATCTATTTAGGGAAAAATCTCAATCTTTAATATTTCAGTTGTAGGAAAATTCCGAAAAAATTCTGAAATTATGCAATTTTCGAAAAATCAGGATATTCAACGAAAACAAGACCTGCATTATTCTTTTAAACGACCTTCACACTATCCAACAACAAAATTGAATCAAAAACGATGGAGCCATATTTTTTTTGAAAATTTGGTAAATGTCCCAGGGGCTTCATGTAAATACCCTAAAAAATTAAAATATCAGTTTCAAATTCAAGGGGTCGCGATATCAGCCAGATCGATTGCGGAATATCAGTTTTGGAGAAAATGGTCTGAACGGTTTAGCAGCTAGCCGTTGTTCACAGACGGACAGACAGACGGACAGTCTGACGGACAGACAGACGTTTTGCTGTCATTCGATTTTTCGGTAACAATGACCCACTAAACATGGATTATGGCTATACCATTTATTAGAGAATTGTTTCTAAATTTTAATAACTGGATTTATCCACTTTTTCGTTACTAGGAGTTTTTTCTGTCGAAAATTCGCCGTGTATTAACTTTCTTTTTGCTCCGTCGCGAGAAAGTAATAATAACAAAATTCGTACGCGGCATCGCAATTTTGCTAGCTTTCATTACCGGCATACAATGACCAGGGATTCAAACATTAGCTCTTTATATACTTATGATAAAGACCTTTGAGAACGTACGACTCATATGAAAGGAGATATTCTGAAATGTACATTTCTCTGACCTTTGGTCTTTCATGTTTCGACCAGCCCGCCCCATAAACCTCCCAGAACACTAAAGTGAAATGCTGATGGAAATCCCACTTAAATTACGTTTTCCGTACAAAACACGGAATATGCTTTGGATTCGGGAAGGGGGTGCGAGTGTTGGCGAGTGTGCGCGCTGTGGTGGTTGAAGGCGCCGCGGGGCTGTCAGGCAAGCCAAGGGCGCAGACACGTGGTTCACCAGCTCGTGGAGACACGCCTCTTGCGACAGCAGCGAGGAGTCTGCGGATGTGTTCGACTCCGACGGCACCGAGCAGGACCCGGACTCGCCTTGCGGTCGCCGACGCCGCTCGTTGTGAGTGAAAGCACTGCCCCCGCGTCGCTTCGTCTGTTGAATACACAATAACATTTTGAGCGCTATATTCATTTCGACATTTCTTCACCATTGCTTCCTGTCGCTGGCTGCCATCTTATGCCGCCTTAGTGATCTGGGTGATCGTTCTAAATCTAGTTATTCGACCGACGTTGCCACAAATACAATCTAACTTTACAACGGATAAATGCAATTCAAATTCACTGCCAGAACTGGGTAATTCTGTTCTGTAGTTGCTTTGAGTGTCACCTGCCTGCGGAATATAGAAATTTGAACTGTCCAATTTAATAGTTGATATTTGGAACATTTTTAGAAATAGGATTTCATGAGAATTCTATTGACCCTGGCACCTTGTTTTGTAATTCAATGGTTTTTCGGGCTTTTAAATTAATCATGTTTCATTTCTATCTCTGTGTCTTCCTATCACTTCCAATCTTGTGATTGATTGATGATTGTTAGAGACTTCGGGAGCGTCAACTGCTAAAGTCATTAGTCCCGTAAGTATAGTGCATATTTTTCCTCGGGATGTGGCGATGATCTTTCCCCGCTGGATGGCGAGATCCGACGCCCACCTACCGACGGCTAGCGGAGTTTTCCCCAACCAGGACTCTCCCACCAGCGGGAGAAGCTCTAAGCTCCTGATGGACCTTTCCTTGTGTTAGTAGTAATTTCCTGTTTTCCACTCGCAGCCAAGACGTGTTAGAAGCCGAAGGCGAACGCGCCGAGCGGGGCGGAAGCTCGTCTTCGAGCGGCATATTCGCCGACTGCAGCAGCGAGGAAAGCGGGGAGGGCGGGGCCTCCCGCGGGCCCCTCTGCCCGTCGCCCCCACCCTCGCCCACGCGCACGCCACCGGTGCGCGTGGTGCGGGTGGCGGACGCGCGCGTCCCGCTCGTCACCAAGGACCTGAGCTTCGACGACAACCGCCCCATCGGCGTGGACGCCGCCATCCCGGCGTTCCTGCGCCGCGCGCGAGCCGCCCCGCCCGGGCCCTGACGCGCCCCTACCAGCAACAAGCACCATTGTAATATACTGTATAATATATAATGTGTCCATAAGTAGTTATTTGTATAATAAAAGAAGAGCACAGTGGTGTAAATTATTATTTTAATGAAAGAGATCAAAGTTCAAAGACGTCTTTGTTTTGAAATTCCCAGCCCAAAGTTTCTACCGAGTGTTGTTTCAATTTTCGGACACTAAAATGCAGAACTGAACAAAGAATAATTCCAATTCTTTTGATTCGGAAAATTGAACAGTTAAGGCCGCTCCACAACTGTAGCCTGTGAACGTGAACGTCAACGCGAATCGAGGATGGGAACGGGAGCGCGAAGTATAGGTACTTCACGACCGCTAACGAGAAGAGGAATGGCGCTGAGAACCTGTAGCGGCAAAAAGGAGAATTCGAGAAATAGTTGCCGAAATCAATTATTCTAGCACTTCTAGCTACACTACTCTTTTCACTCTTTGATTTGTCACTAGAGAATGAAAAAATGCGAATACTACGAACTTAGGAAAACACAAGAAATTAAATAGTTTTCAACCAAATAACTCTTTCTTTAACGAAATACATAAAACTCATTTTTTGAGGGAAATAATAATTCCAAGTATTAATATGAATAGAAAAATAATTAAAATAGCATTACCAATAAGAACTGAAACAATTCAACATTAACAAAACCCGCCTCGAACCGTAACATTGCAAATCCAAGTTCTAACCTCAAAATATCACTACGCAGTCAACCCCGCACCTGACCAGTGTCGCGCGCTCGATCAGCTGGAAAACGTAGCCCCCATTTACCGCATTTTCATTGGTCGAGGGGCTTTCCGTTTCGTGCCAAGATAAATTTTGACCATCCTAACCATTCCCGTGAAACTTCCCGCTCCCGTTGTGTTGTAAACACCTGTCTGAAATGTCCATCTTTCAACTTTCTTTACATTCCCGTTCACGGGCTATTATGGTGTGGCCTTTACTCAAATGTGACTTTTCTTTTAATTTATTGCCAATTTTGTGGAATTCCCCAGGACTTCAGTTATTCAAATTGGCTCGAGTTTTTTCGCCTTAGTATATTTTCTTGAGTCCGAACTGCCTGAGATGAGTTTCATATTATATATCTACGTACGTGTCCTTACACCCATTGTTCAACCACCCACAAAAATTGGCATCACCCTGTCCACATGTCTCAGCTACTACCATCTGCACGAGTTTAATCGTATTATCATTTCTCCATTGATAAATGTTGTATAACGTGTCTTGATCTTTAACTCCAAAATTGACACATCACTTAAATAAAACGTAATCAATAAAACAAATAAAGCAATATTGAAAAGAAGACCACCTCAAGTAAATAAATCAGCAACACCATGACATATTGATCCAATGAGACATACCACGACCCCTAACTATTTCAGCATATTTCACTCCCTCAAAGCCCCTTTCAACAAACCCCACCCTTCGTCATCACTTCTCCACCTCCCTTCCTCTCGGATCTCCATTTGCACGGGGGAGAATCTCCAAAACTGTATCTCCTAATTGCCGTCTGGACTGTTAAAAAAGCTATACAGATTCCTTGACCACTAGACTGGGTGAGCCATCTTACCTCACCGTTCAATCCTGATACAGCATTGTTTGTAAATAAAGGTAAGCGAGGAGGAGTGAATGATCGCGGCACTGCGCAGTAAAATGTTTGAAAACTTTAACGTAGGAAACAATATTGCAAGCGAGGTAAAGAGCGAGGTCTCATGTACTATAAGAGATTGAGTATGAGAATAGTGAAGGATGTAAAAGTGCGTGAAATAATTGATATTAGGCAAAAGATTTTAAGAACAGGCATTTAAGAGGCGTCATTTTGCATTACACAGAGCCGCTTCAAGAAAGAAGACAGAAGGATGTCTATTTAATACGGCTCTTTATAGGGATTAGATATAATGGATGGTTTTTTCGTCCATGACAATTATTCATTCTTCAATAAACATGATATTAAAAAAGGAATCCATCTGGTTCGTAATATTTAACATCGCAGTTCATTGCTGAAGAAAGCAAACAAAACATGATGTACTTACTGTACAGGGTGCGTTATACAAAATCCACAAAATTTCTTTGATGCCCCTCCCCTCTCTCATCCAATGTTGTTAAGGAAAGAAAATACCTGGGGAACTGATACATGGTTATTAATTCAGAGAAGGGAAGAGGGAACCATTAGAATATTGACTGCATTTTCCCTGTGTTCTCATCAAGTCAGAGCTGATGTAATTTCAAGAAGAAATTCACACCATAAAATGTGATATTTTTCTTTAACAAATTTATGAAAGGGAGGTCGTAACTGTAATTAGCATCCTTCTGACATTTTCTCATCACCAGGACGTACTCAACATGAGAATAGGAAGACAACTATTGTCCATCTATCCTTTGTTATCTACATCCTTAAGACCAGGAAACAGTGTACGTAGTAGTTAATACACAGTATACCAATGTCATACAAATGACGTGAAAATATAGATTTAAATCTAAATTCCAAGAGCTCCCAAAATGTTTATTTCCGTAAAATTCGCGACATCAATTTTTGCAAAATTGCATAAGTTTCTCTATAGCACTATGGTCCATACTACAAGTATACTTCCTACATAAAAAAGTAAAATATTCAAGTAATATTTACAAATTCTCTGCAGCATACTAATTTAAAAATAAAACGAAATAAGAACTTCGTAAATGATAATCAGTTTCACGTCTCGCTACTAAAGTCTCCCGTGCGGACAGGTAACTTAATTCACCTGGCTAAGCAGAACGCGCATGTGTCGAGTATGGACAAACAAAAATGGCAAAATATAAACAATATTCTATGCTCATTCTGGTGCTTTGTCTCAAAATATGGCATGAAGCGAGGCAACTTCCCAACGTGCCTACCCACAGATGCGCGAGCATCATATAAGAAGAGAGGATATGAGACATCGCTCTGGCTTACTATACGAGTAACATGGAACGCTTAAAATGACAATATAGCTCACGTCACATTAATGAAATGTTCATTTTATTTTTCGAGATGAAAATCGTTACACAAGACTAAAACTGTAGAGTAATTTGGATTTTATTACGTGTGAAATGTATTAAACTAGTACTTATTCTGATGAATAACCCTGATGGGTAGGCCTATTCCTACCTTGCATACCCCAAGGAATCATCTCGGACTGGAAGTCTAACTCTGCGAGTGCCTCGCAATGTTTCTCGATTCGAATGGGAACAAGTGCTAACTTGCTGCGGCAGTACGTCTTTGCCCTCTTCTCTGACCACTTCCCTTGCTGGACACATTGCAGTCTTACGTGAGATACCTACATACACAGTGCTATTGGGAGAAGAATCCGATTCGAACACCTACTTGCCGGAATTTTCAGTGTTGTACCCCCTGTGAGCCTTCACTGCATTGCAGTTTTGTCTCGATATTCACTTTCATTTGATTGTGTTTTTGAAAAATGAGGTGGGTTGTAGGAATTACTGCCGCTGAGATTTTTTGCCGAAAAAGTCTTACCTAAGCAGTGCCGGAGATTTGCCGTTTTTTATAAGAAATAGAATAATATGGTAAGAAATAGTAGAGTGATAAACCGCCATTTATTTCAAGTTTCTCTTTCCTCGAATTTCAGGTTCTCAAATGTTACATCTGTTTACGTTCCATCGTATTCCATTTTTACTGACATCTATTGCCCAATAACTTGCAACGGACGCGTCGTTCACTTGTGACTCTGTTGTTCACTTGCGGTCTGCTTCGACGCTGCATCATCATCATCATCATCATTCGTTCTGCAGCTGACAAAGGCCTCTTTTAGACATCCACAAGCAAAAGCTGTTACTTTAGGGCATGAATAGCGTGCTAAAATTTCAATTTTTAGCACTAAAAGTGAGACGATGCTCCGATGCTCAGATAACATCTGAATGCAACAAAGAAAACAAAATACTTTCGATTTACCGCATCAGCTACTATTAACCTTAATGTGATTTAGTACATAATTAAGTTATTTTTGTTCTCAAATGAAAATAAAATGAAAGTCAGTAAGGCAGTCAAAAGTAGTGTATGACACGTGATAATAGTGATTTTGTTTTGCTCGTAGAATTGCGCCACTCGACCTATCATGCTCGCCATATTTCCTATTCGTAAAATAAAATATCACTCTCACCACTCGAATCATAAATAGGTAGTTTGATTTCTCATGCACTCTTCTTTCACTTAGTAATCATCTACGATCTATTTACTTAATTTTTGAAAATTGTTGGCAATGTTAAAATTTTAGAAAAAATTACTGACCAAGTTCACCGGTGTATATTTTTAGTCCTTTTCACTCATTGGTATTTTAATATAATGATATGTATTTTAATATTAGTATTTTATCAAATAGCTCCTCTCGAGCTCTGTCAAATGATATCTCACACAACATACTCCACCTGGGAGCTTTCGGGCAGCTTCTACAGGAATGTTACCCTACAAAACTGGTGACATCTTTACCCTATTAGCCGATTTACTACTTACTTGGATACTGATGTATGTTAAGGTTAGTTTTACATTTATTTTTAAGATTTATTTATTAATATTTGTTTGGTGCACTGAAATTTGTGAGATCGACTTTCGCATAGTTTTTATTCACTGGACCAGCGGTGATAGACGTTTCTCGCCAAAATCAGATGGTTCAGTGCTACTTATATCGTTTTATTCTCATATTATCCACAAGACTACTAACAAAGGCAAAAAAATCTGCAGTGGTGGTCACGATCTGCATACTCTTTGATCTGCATGTCCTCTAATAGTGCTGCCATTTGGTAACAGAATATTTATTTATTTATTTATTTATTTTATTGAGTCAAAAACTGTACGTGACGTATGGGGGATAAAATCATCTGCGCACGCTTTCTTGAGTTTCAGAATCACTTCCCAATAATTTAACTATTAATAGTTGAATAATAATAATAATAATAATAATAATAATAATAAAACAAATTTAAAAAGCGAGAGATTAACATTTCAAAAACTAGATATTCTCGTTGTCGAATTATAGAAAACTTATTTTTAACGGTAAAGGAACGAACAGATTTGATTTTTCTGTATTGTTAACAAAATAGAAACTCACCCTAAACTCTACTACCACTACAAGTAAAAGGAAAGTTCAACAAAACGTGCGCATAGTGAAACTACATTTACGTCCAGAAGCAAATCAAGGGGCCATCTCAGCATTTGCTCAATGGATCAGGGAAACTGGACAAAAACCCGATCGAATAGTGATTTAGCAATTTGATCAAACCAAATAGTGGACCGTTTGGTACAGAAGATACAAAAGTGTAAATCTATAGAGTTCGTTCATCACAATATCTAAACGGTTCATGTCATTCCTTCATTTGTACTTTTGTCTTAGAATCAATGCATACTCTGATTGAAATCTTATTTCGTATGTTTAAATGAAATTGTATTTTTTAGAATTAATAAATTTTTTCTAAAAAGAATATTTTTTAAAACCCTTTAATTTTTAGTATAATTAATTTTTAATTTTTTTAGAATTAATTACTAAAACATTTACTAGAATATATCGTAATTTTTGATCGCGCTTTTGATTAAAAACTTACGAAGGTATTGAACGAATATGAATAAATATAAATAAAAGAATTTTAATCGTTCATTGAAAAAATGTTCGTCCTTATAGACTTCCTACTCTCTCTCATGCTCAGTCCTTGCTCGCGTACTCAATTTCTTTAAACCCGTTACTCTCAAGAGTCGATGAGGTACTGTAAGAGAATGATCAAATCCGAGTCCATTCCTACCTCAAGTATTCATCGCTTCACCTACATACATGAGTAAGTATCGGAAAGTAAGCTAATGACAGCTTTGTCATCAACAGGTCCATCTTACGTGCTGAGATTTTTTATTACATCATATCAACATGTGAGAACACGGTAGGTCGGCACATAAAGAGTTGTTCAGCATCGTTAATTATGGCATGATTAGGTAGAGCAGGTAGAAGCATACGTGTTTTGCAAGCATGCGTTTAGTAATGTACGGACTGAAAACGAGTGCCCAGTGATCAGGACAGTCGTCTTCATGGAACAATAAAATTCGGTCAGATAATAATTTTGAGATTGGAGCTTTAACACTGAATCGTATTTTTTAGGATCACACAATATTTTTAACAGATATTAAACATTTCAAAGTACAGAATGTTTTGAGTAATATAAAGTAATTTAAAAGTACTGTGAAATATTTCTGGACTATTCCAAGTAGAAAATGTTATATACTCATTCACAACAATATCATTTTCAATTGGTATGCTGTTACAGTTTTTAACATGTTTGAATGGTAGGCAAAAATAAATTGTACAAAAATGGACCCTTATATTATTGTGAGAATGAAAACTAATGGGGTTAAACATGGCATACTTTCTCGCAATTTGCAATTTTCGCAAATTAAAACACAGATAAACGAAAATTATACTCACCCCATTCTTTTAAGCGTCCCTTTTTCTATCCGAGGAAAAATTTGAAGAAAACATTTGAAGCGGATTTTGAGCAAATTGTTTTTGTAAATTCGATTAATTTTAAGCCCAAATTACTCCAAATATACTCTTTTTTTAAAAAACCGTACATGAACTTTTTAAAGATTTCATTTTTGGAACAGAATTTGTCTAAAACAAAAATCTCTATCTTCAATTTTGTAGTTTTGACATGTTTACTTTTTGCGATTTCCGAAAATACGGAAAGATAGCCGCAAATGGGACTAGCACAATATTTTTTACCATGCCTTGATACATACAAAAAGAAAATTTAGAGGAAAACATCTGTACCGTTTGAGAGAAAAAACTAGTTTAAAAAAATAAAAATTGCTTATATTTGGCGCAAAATTACGCGAAACTATTCATATTTTTGAACATTGTACATGACCTATTTCAAGATGTCTTTAAAGAACAGATATTATTAAGAAAGAAAATCTATTTTGAATATAAAAGTTGCAGAAAGACGCCCAAAAATTGCACTTTTGCAATTTTCGAAAAATCTGAGATTTTGGCGACTATAGGATGCTCTATTCTCTTAAGCGTCCTTTACGCTATCCGAGGACAAAGTTTATTAATAAAATTGGGTGCCATTTTTGAGAAAATTTTGAAAATGTTTTCAATACTTCGTGTAAAGAACTCTCAAAGATCAAAATATCCTGTTAAAACTCCTAATGCCTCGAGTTCGCTTAGATCGATTGAGGAATATGAATTTTGGAGAAAATTGGCTGAATGGTTTAAGCGCTAGCGTTGACCACAGACGGACGGACGGTCAGTCAGACGTTTTGCCGTCAATAGATTTTTCGGTAGCAAGAATCCACAAAATATCAATTTTGGTTACACCACGTATTAGAGAAAGTAATTTACTATATATAGCAACAAAATTAATTCACATTTTCGTTACCAAGGCCCGGCAATTGTAGTGTTTCTGTCTAACATTTCGTGTGTGCCTAAAATTCGCCGTTTTTTGGAGCAAGATTACATAACTTTTTCTTCTTACGAAGTAAGTGCGAGGAAGAAGAACGTGAAATTTAGAGAGAAAAAGTTAACTCCAATGAAGGATTAATCAAATTATGCTTACCGCTTTGGTCAAACGATCTGATATCAGTTCTTTTATAACCTTATCCCAGCTCCGTGAAACTGAACACAGCTGCCAAGTGAGCGGAAAACTGTACTGAAGTCGATAGTCAAATTTTTGAAAATTTCTTGTGAAAAGTAAATACTACAGTAGTTTTAAGATCTTCGACTTGTCCGAATCCGACTCTCGGACTCTGACTTGTCCCAATCTCAGGATAATTTGACTCTTCTCACTTACAATCAACTACTTTAAAAAATTAAATTAGTGTTGCACAACAGCACATTCTTTCTCGAGTTAATGGTAATGCCTGTGTTATATTATACGTCTCCTTTTATTCGAACCCGACTTACACTTCATCCATGACTTGAAAAATGCAATCGATATAACTCAAATTTATGCAATAATAACTCATATTTTGAAAAAGTGCACATGAAATCATTTACAGATCTAGAATAGAGTGTTTTAAAAGAATTTCTTTTTTTAATAACGTTGTTGTAGGATGGTATCAAAAGGTTTTTGGCTTTTACAATTTTTATAATTCCAGGGGTTTAAATAAAAGTCGAACCTGTGCCATATTATTTGGCAAAATTTTCTCTGATCAAACAAAGCGTAACCATTTTTTAGAAAATCTCGTTTGCTTACTGCAGCAGTCCTTCGAGACCTGGGGCTTGGGCCAGGTGAGGGATTGAGGGTGAGGGCGGAGTGAGGGATTGGGGAAGTAAGAATTATTGGCAATCTTTAGCCCGTTTTTTAATGTACTGCTCCTACATTCCTCTAAAATGGAGCGAGAAATCAAAGAAACGTCCAATCAATTCATCCGACTTCTATAATTTCCATCTAGGCAGTAGCCAGCCAGTATTATCTATTTTCTGTTAGTAGCGCTGAGAGTCTGTTACAATCATCAGGGCTCGAACCCAATACATCTTGTTTTCAGTTGCGGACCAACAACTTCGATCGCACACATTAACTCACGGCAGCTCAAATACAAGAAATGGGCCGGGCTGCCTGCAGTGACCCGCTGCAGTGGCCCGCATGCCACTCACCTTTTACTAGACTGAGCCGATCGCGCCCGAACGCCCCCTCCCCTCCCCTTCCCCATCCCCATCCCACCCGAGGAGTGGATTTAACAAGCAGCGAGCCACTTCGGCGGCCCGCAGATAAGCGCTGGATCAGGGCACGCCAAATGAGTACCCGTGAGCCAGCGCACTCATAGCTCTTCCTATACTTTTTTAATATGCTTTACATACGTAAATGAGTTAAATGATCGCATTAACATCAAGGTCATTCTATTCTTTCTCTAATTAAAAAAGCTGATCTAATACCGTAGGCTTGCTTCCAAATTATCGTTACAAATATCTCCATGTCATCTCTGCAATTCAGTTTAATATCAAGGAGATAAAGAAAAAATGCTATTTCAAATTAGAATGTCTATCGTCCAAGTTTGCAATTAACATGTCAATGTAGTACGTTGTATGAACAAGCAACAAAAATATATGTTTCCCTAGAATCATTGGGAGTGATTTTCCGTGGTGTTGTCTGAAGAAAGGAGTTGTTGCAAAATATCATTCATTTCCATTATGATAAAATTATCATTGCACGAAAAGTAGCATTACAATATTCATATTTAATATAATATCCGTTATTATTAAATAGAGTACAAACAGTATCCAGCCGACAATACATTTTACTACATATTAAGAAAATCAATGTAAGAAAAACTTAAATTGTAAAGTTATAAATTCGTAAATTTCATACAATGGCAAAAATCTACTTCAAGTACGTTTGACCAAAAAGTATCACGATCATACAGCCATATTGAGAGTGAAGGACGATATGTTATCCAAGGTAGCAAAGGCTTAACACGTAAGAGGATTGATAAAATGACGGAAGATAGAGCCATATATTTCGTAGTCGATTGTTTCACAATAGTTTGAATAGGCTAATCCTTCTACATCAGAAGCCAACTCCAATTCACGAGTATTTGAACAGATTCACTCCTAGTAATGTAAAAAATTAATGAAATAGAAGAAAACAGAATACCTAATTATTTTCTACATTTCCAACTCCAGGGCATATTGTATTAAATATAGTGAATAATATATCCATTAGAAAATCAAATTATCCTTATTATACTCTCGTATACGGAGTATACGTATAAAGTTCCGTAATGCTGCCGAAAACGAATTTCGAGATGTCAACGGAAATACACGTTTGGGGTTCCCTGATACCGAAAAAAGTGCTTTTTTAATGTCCGTCCGTCCGTATGCTTTGAATGATGCCTTATAAAGTTTCTCGAAAACTCAAAAGTTTTCAGAGAAAATGATATTCAAATTCCGCATTTCCAGAAACGCTCAAACGCCATTTTCTCAAAAACGCCGTTTTTCTTTTGTTGTTGTTTTTCAAATATTAGGCAAAATTGTTGTTTGAAATATCTCTCACGTCATTACTATGCACATTTCCAGCAATTGTATACATTATTGCATTTGTAAGTGGAAGTGCTTCAAATGACTTCCAATGAATTTCTTCAAAAACTCAAAAGTTTCCAGTGAAAAGCACCTTCAAATTTCGCATTTACTCTAATGCTTAAACAACATTTTATTAAAAACGGCTCCAATTGTTTCAACGAAACTTTCCATAGCACACATACACTACCGCACTAAGGCGGAAGAGCAGTCGGGAGCTTAGACCTTGCCCCGGCTGGACCTGCTTGAGGAGAAACCTGCTAACGTCGCAAGGTGACGTGTAGGTCGGCGCCGGATGTCTCGCTCTTGTGGTGAAGGAACACCATCCGGGATATACCATGCACTCCACTTAAGGGACTCATGACTAAAGTAGTTGCCGTTCCCGGAAACATTAATCACACAATCAATCGACCGGTAGCGGTAGCTCAGTGCATCAACTGATGACACTGCAGCGCCTCTAACCGGGATGTCCTAGGTTCGAGTCCTGACGGCGGCGGGATTTTCGACACTTGCTTTTCAGCTAGGTTGAATTCAGTTGCTGTCTGGAGGAGAATTCTAGCGGCCGGCTGCTCTGATCGGTAGATTTTCCGTGGTTTCTCCGATCAACACCAGGCGAATGCCGGAGCAGTACCCTACCAAACGGGCCACGGACCGCGCGCGATCTGTCCTTCCTCTTCCTTGTCCTATCCTCTCCCCTCACACACACACTTACACTAACATGCACTACACTACCACATATTCCGGGAGACCGGTCGGGAGCTTAGAGCTTTTCCCGTCTGGGGCGGTGCCCCGCTGGTGGGAGAGTCCTGGTTAGGGGGAAACCCCACTAGCCGACGGTAGGTCGGCACCGGATCTCGCCATCCAGTGGAGGAAGATCACCGCCATCTTCCGAGAAAAACATACACTACACTAACGGGACTAATGACCGAAGCAGTTAACGCGCCCGGAAACACGAAAAAACGATTTTTTTTTTCATTTACGGTCCCTTCAATTGCTGAAGACATTGAGGTCCACGTGTGATGGTCTAATGAGTAGGTGACAGGTAAGATGAATTAGAAACGTCAGAATGTGAGGCAGAGGATGAAAACCTACTCACTCTGTCCACCATAACGAATAGGTGTGAGATGGAACCCTCGTGAAGAGTTCGGGATTGGAACCCAGGCCCCAGTTATGAAAGGTGAATATGCTTGCCATTACATCACATCGCCCCTCCGGGAGAAACAAAACCAGAAAATCTACCTCAGGAGGCATTTTTAAAGCATCTTTCTTTCCCAGCGTCCACAAGATCTTACCTTGATGAGCGGAAGATCTATATCAGTCCAAACCCACTTCCAGGTGGCCCCGACAGGCGCTTTATGTCGCTTATCTCCGGAACGCTGAGCGATTGCAGCGATCCTTATCGGAGCGGACGAGGCGATGTAGAGTGTACCGAAGAAGCTGACGTCATCTGCTCGCGCAAACACCTCAAAGCTTTAGATTAATGGTCCCGAAAAAGGCAATTGAATTAGTACCCACGGTTATTAAAATCAATCTAAAATTCCATCTCTAGTAAACAGTGATTGTTCTGCTGAAAACAAAAGAAGTCGATATTATTTCACTCCATAATGTAAAATAATTTTCTTTATCAATATTCTAAAGCGCCTTGAATGTTTTTATGAGGCCCCTGAAGGAGTAAATTTTGCTCCTCCCATACCGCGTTGACGCCCGAGGGCGTTGGCCGGAGGTGATTCATTGTAAATTTCTATCCACTCACGCTTTGTTCGTATGTGAACACTTAGAACAACTGATTGAATGTTGAATGACGAAGGAAGCTAGAATCTTATTCGCAACTAACCTACTTTTGATTCTTGTATTTTATCTTCCTATTAAATATTTTCAGTATTGTCCGGCCATATCACAGAACTAACAAATTAATAATTTTTTAAGAAAAACACAAATAATAGAATGATATACAGCAATATGGGTTAGATGTAACAGACAAATTACAGTGAAGTGTAATTAAATACCCTGGCCATTTATTATTGTTTTAGCAGAGCTATTGTGAGAGTGTTAGCTGCGATATGTAATTCACAATATATTCGTTCAGAGAGTATGCTTCGAATATTGTTATTGCAGCGCCTCCCACCGGGAGATGATTGATTGTTAGTGATTCCGGGCGCATCAACTACTAAGGTCATTAGTTCCGTAACTGCAATGCATGTTTTTTCATCGGGAGGTGGCGGTGATCTTCCCCCTCTGGATGGCGAGATACGGCGCCGACCTACCGTCGACTTCCTCAACCAGGTATCTTCCACGCTGGTGGAAAAATCCCTGCAAGGGATCGTGGAAGCTCATTTGAGCTGCACTATGAGCAGCAAAGGTTACAGGCGCTCTATCATGGCCAATGTACGATGTCCAATACAGTGCAGGAGGAAATTCCTGACGACCGTGACGGAGTCAATACTGCTGTATGGGGCAGAGATCTGGGCAACGGCCACGCAACATGATCGCTACGGAAGAAAAATACTCTCAGTACAAAGGCCAGGGGCAATGAGAATTGCAAGCGCTTACAGCACAGTATCAGAAGCTACAGTCCTTGTTAAATCGCAGTGACCATACCAACTATCATACGGACCATACGTATATCATACGTATTTCCTTAGTGTATGATATACTTATGCAAAGGATTCGAAAGATTTTTAAAAAATGAGAATTTGTAACTAAATTCCAAAATCAAAATATTACTGGGTGCAACAACGATCTAAACAAATGTATTATAAATACGAAAATAAATGCAATCATTTGCAGTCATTTTCAAAGTATATTTCAAGTCAAGGTGATTTAAAGGCGAGAAAATGGTTTAATTTTTTTAACTGCAGCCCAGCTTCTAAGACTCAATAAAAATATTTTTTGTTATTTTTTTGAAAAATATTTTTTTGTATTTGAATGTGGGTCTGAGAAAATATGAAAAAATATTTTTCTGATAGTATAAATTGTCTTGTTATTTATCATATTTTTTCAGCCAGATAAAATAGTGTTAAGTTGCCAAAAAAAATTAAAAAAACACGTTTTTGACTGTAGATGGATGTGGATAGTTGGACGGGGACTAAGAAATCTTTCAAAAATATTATTTTTGTTAGAATTATAATGTAACCATTCATACGTCATTTAGTTTAGGCGAACTTTTTACCATCTTATCCGGTGTACCCTTCACATTACATGATATGTGTTTCTTCAACGAGAGGGGTAAACGAAGATTCATATCAAGCGAAAAAGTAGTTTCGGGTCATGGATGCAATGGCGGACCGCGTCACACATGTGCTCATAGCGGAGCGAAACTATTTGCGATGTGCCGAATAAATAAGCGTAAAAGAAAATCGCATTAATGTCAAGAACGGTTGTTTAAAATTGTATGTGATTGTGTACGTGACGTGGCTATTGAGTATTCTATCTAGTGCATTTTTTCGTAAGTGCCATGACTGAACTATCATCTCCATCGCCGTGAACGTCTAAAATTGTAAAACATTTGCGAGAAAAGTCGACTGAATGTAGCGAAACACCCTCGTCTCTTTATATATTAGTATAGATATAGATATTGAAGATATTTGAAGTTAAGCGTATAATTGTCTATTCGGCCAAAAAATTGATTGTCATTGGATTTCATGCAAAGTACCCTCCAAAATAAAATATCCATTTCAAATTCCTTCAATACAATGAGTACAATACAGAAAATAATCTTAACTGAATTCTATTTAAAATATTCAAAGCCATGGTGAGGACGCTATGATCTTGTACGTTTTTAATCTTAAAGAAGGTTGAAGTTTCATACATTTTAACTTCGGTTTTGAAAACATTTTTTTTAAACAAATCTACCTATTCTTTGTCGATTAGATTTTGATCACACATTCGTCGAACGTGATGTGATGTGTATTCCTGGTCTAAATGACAACTGGCAGCTGCTCTGCGATTAATGTTGCCTTATCTCGGGCAGATAATGTTAGGAGATTTGCGGTGATAAGGCTCCCTTCGCGTCAGTGCACAGCGGCATAGCGAACCTACCTCACCAGGATTTTACCTGCCGATCATGTTCTCGTGACAAGTGCTAAACAAATAAGTGCAATCATGACATCAGTGAGTTACAGTGATTTCTATTTGAACAATCGTGTATTGTGAAGTGTTGTTCGAAGATGATTTATCCGTGGTGAAAATATGTCTAATCTGCTTGATTCCTTAGATTTCCAAATACACCATTGTACTTTCAGAGTTCTGCATCGGCGGAATACCTTGTCACGATTCCAAGAGTCGTTTGTGCCAGACTCGAAAATGTCTCAGAAAACGTACTATACACATCGTTGCGCGATGCTTGGAGTTGAGAGAGGGTTGCGTGAGGGATGGGAAATGTCTCCCACCGTGAACCACATACGTCAGTCGCGTACTATCAACTCAGGATCTCTCAAACTTACAAGACCTTTCCCTGGTGTTGATTGGAAATTTGTTTAACTCTTCATATGTGAATTTATTAACATAATTATTTCATTCAGTTGAGGCTTCAAGTCTTTACATCCAATTTAAACAGTTTACTGCAGGTGACAAGGGAAAGGTAGCAGTGAGCCTGCGCGAACTGGATCCAAGCACCCGGCAAGGATGTATACTCTATTCGTGAACGTGCTAATCAACGACGACGAAGTGATATCATTATTTACTACTTTGATAATAAGTTAAAAAGTAGTCGTTTCATTCACAATTACGTGTAACGGAGAAATATTTATAATTCAAAAGAAAAATGTCATTCGATTCGGTTCCTATTGAACCCTAGGTTAGAGCTCGCACGGGATATCTGTGGATTCCACGACCATTAAAATGTGAGCAAGACGCGAGAAGACGCACTGCGGATGCGCAGATGAGCCGTCTACGCATGCTATTTTAGTCCAAAAAACATCGAGTGGCGCAAAGCGAGATAGAGATTGTAATCGCTAAACTCACAACCAGAAATTTGTTATGGATGCGTTAATGAAACTTTTTTTCAGCCGAGGATGCATTTCGTAAAGCTACAAAGTCAATATTTTTTAGACTGCCTTTAGTTTAGACGTCTCCCTTCTCGTGACGTCTCAGAACTCTACATGTCAGCAAGAACTCGGCTGACCAAAGTTGCTGTTTAAAATCCCTTCCCGCCTGCCTAATCATGTATCTTTTACATTCAATTTGCATTCATGCTCTAAATTTTTAACTGATTAACTTATGATTACGCACGAAAAATAAGTTGAACATTCCAATTTTTTATCATGGAGATTTTTCTTAAACTTTATAATAATGTTGTAAGGGCTGCATTTTGATTTGTTGCTGATTGTAAATACATAAAATCGGATATGAAAAAGCTTAAGTGAATTATTTTGCTGGTGTCCATTCTATTCACATTGAATTTCTGGTTGCTAGGGAAATTTACAATGGTGCATCAAGAATTTTTCTTTGGGGGAGGGGGTATAGGTGTGTCCATTCGACTTCATGTTTTCTTATAAAGATTTTTTCATTTACGCTGAATTTTTAAATATTTAAGTTTTATAATTATTTAAAATAAGTGCTAGGTATTGAATGAATTTCATTGCCATAGAAAATAAGTAAAACTTACTTTTGCGAATGCGTCATTGGCTTTGGGAGGGGGGTGAATCCCCGTGATCCCATCCCCAGGAATGCCACTGAAAATGTATCAACTAAGGACGAAGGTGAAATTTCATTTTTAAATAGTCAAGTGCTTCCTAACTACTTGTAGTTAGCCTGTAATAAGTGGGGAAATCTCTGTTGTTTTCATGAAAAAGCGAACTTCTAAAGAGGGGCCTCTTTTTTATTAATATTTTTTTTACAAAAGGTCAATTATGACTAGACGTCGGATGTTTATAAATGTGTCTTTCATTGAAATGGACATATTTAAAGGCTTGTAGTACATGTGCACCAATCAGAGGCGGGAGTGTGTGGGGGGGGGGCAATAGGGGACAACTGTCCCACCCTCCAATGTTGGGACAATTATAAAAATATATATTTAGACAGTTCATCTCGCCGATCTTCAAATTTATATTATAAACTATTTACTTTTTCTGTATTTTGAGAAGAAATTTAATAAGTGAACAACAATTTTATTAAGCTGAGCTAATAAAATACATGAATAAATTGGTGAACTTTAAATCAGTAATTTAAAAAGCCCGGAATAATGTTTAGCGTTACTCTGAATATCCTATATCAATAAATCATCTATCGATTATATTTTGCTTTTAAACGTTATTTAATTAGAAATTAAAGTTTCGTGAAATCATGAGTCATAACACACAAATTAACACTCAGAAAGAGTATTTCCCATTTATTATACACATATGATACATGGTACTCAAATTTCAAAATATAAAACAAAATACAAACAGCTACAATATAATATTTGCGTATTCTAGCGATCTGTTGGTTACATACAGCCAACTATGTAGCTAGCTCCATGGTTGCTTATGAGCGGAGTTCAGCATTCACTTGTTCATAAATTACCTCCACTACTTGCAAAATACGTAGGATGCCAACCGTGGCATTCACTCATCGTTTTGCCATGTTAGTCTGTAATTAGTATTTTTTCTGGTTTTACTTTTCAGTTTGCGCATATTTAAGGTTTGAGAATGCCAAGGTTCAATTTAATGCAGATATCGGCAATTGTCTCGACGGAACAGATTGCTGTTGACTGAGTGGTGAAACTAAACCTTGTTCCGACGAATTGCAGTGCCCTTTCTGTATCCGAGACACTCTGCTCGAACGGCAAATCATTCCTTTGAAATTTTTTAATGTCAGAAAACCAACACGGGAAGACATGGAGTGAGGCAGTTCATAGCGATCGCCGTGCTAAGCCAGGCTTCTTATTGCGCGCCATGCTGGGCGCTCTATTTTGGTAGTTTTCATCAAAATGACGTTCACGTGGCAGTGAATCACTTCCTTCAGCCTGTAACTGGGGTTCACACAAACATTGTTGAATTGTGTACCTCTTTTTATTGTTTTTTTTAGATTTTTTAAAAATTTGTTGCACCTTCGTTATGATTCAATGCGTCTCATAATCCCCATTGAGGCGTTGAGCGCTTATAAGCAATCCTCCGTTATTTATATTTTTATAAGTCAATGTCTTGGCAGTAATCCTCCATTACGTAGTCCGTTAGTCGTCAAGAGGACCGCCAGGTAGCATCTCCGCGTACGCGTCTCTCTCTTGCGCGCTCCTGCGTCACTACCCAGCGGCCAGAATTTGGAAGGAACTAGGATAGGGGTTGGACTAGCTCTTGTGAAGCATCTGAACTCGTTTTCTTGAAACAAATTTCACATGAGATTTCATTATTAAAAGCCAAGGAGGTCCGGAAATCGAATCCGGACCTTCTTGGTGAAAGGCGAGCGATTTCGTTCTTGAGCCACGAGACAGCTCTGAAATGAATTCTGAAATGAGTTCTGAAATGAATTCGCATAAATCCGTCTTATTTCGTTTACTTTCCTAAGAGCTTTGTCACTCTTTCACTCGATAGGTTGGTAACGCTTAGTGGGTGGGGGTGTTTTAGAATAAGTCAACACGCTCCGCACATAACCAGAAGAGAGCTAGAATCTTAGTATATTTATATACATATTCATATCTCGTTCTTTCCTTCCTTAAAAATAAATGTTTAATTCATTTTCACTTTTTTGTATTTCCAATAGTCTACCGGCAAACATCCTCCAGTTTCTTGGGTAGTCTCAGTACGTCATTTGGGAAATGCATGACGTATTCCATATCTTGGCAGTCCAAAAACTCGTCTTCCTCACACAAATATTAGAAGCTGTGTGTCTTGGGTGAGCATTGGACACAAACTTCGGACACAACGCAAACACTCGCGTGTTACGAGACAAGTCGATTTCTTCTCCCTGGTTTCCGGTTGAATTGAAACTCAGGCATAGGGCATGCCGCCAGCACCATTTACAATGTCGACAGTTTTCATTTTAACTACTCACTGAAAATTTGGACCTGTATTCTTACAATTTGCTTTAAAAGGGAAAAAATTAATAAAATTGTTATTATGGGGCTGATCGATGGTTTGTTATCAGGGGGTACGATTTGCAACCAATAAAAGGGTTTCAGTATTCGTTCCAAGAAAAATCGGTCATTGAGAGGGTGGTCGTTTAATAGAGGTAATCTTTCTGACAGGTTTGACTGTGTATTCAACGTTTCTTCAAAAACTACATTACCCATTAAGTATTAGTGAATCGATCCCAAACTCTGATCTTATCCAGAAAGTTTGTGAGGTCGCAGGGAATGAGGTTCATTAGGCAATTTGAAGGAAGTGAGGACTTGGAATTGAAGGGAGGGCGGTAGTTTGCCATTGACTTTCTCTTCCAGGTCGATAGCACTGAAGCATCAAACTTCCCTACAAGTTTCACCATTCAGAGTGTGAATACCATCACTTACGCCCTATCTAGTTTGTGTGACATTTTTACTTTCTCGTATACGTACGTATATACGGAGTAATATACGTAGTATAGAAAAAGTTATGTAATGCTGCGGAAAATCGATTTCGAGATTTCAACGGAAATACACGTTTTGGGGTCCCTTGATACCGAAATTCTTTTTTCTTTTTTTTTCTTCTTTTTTTTCTTTTTCTTTTTTTTCCCTTTTTTTCTTTTTCAATACGTCCGTTCGTCTGTGAACACTTCTAGCGCCTAAACCACGCGTAGGATTTTTTTCAAAATTGAAGAAACCCCCCCGTTCATCTGTCTCTAGTTAAAGCTTTGAAATTTTGAAAAACATTCTTTAAAATTTGGGGGGTACTTTACATGAAGTCCTCCATGCATTTTCCAAACTTTCTCAAAAACGGCTCCAATTTTTTCCTTTAAATTTCTTGTTTGAATACAGTAAAATATACTTGTAAATGCGACATAGGTCCGTTTTTCATGTTTAACTCTGAATTTTCGAAAAATGCAAAAGTGAAATATTTTGGCAACTTACTATTACTAAAAAATTGAAAACAGAGATTTTTCCTTCCAATGAAATTTGTTCTCCATAAATAGTTCTTTTATTAAGATCATGTAGATTTTTTGAAAATTTTTGTAGTTTTCGTGCAATAGTGCGTGCAATATTTGCAATTTTAAAAATTAAGAAAAACAAGATTTTCTCAAAAACGGCTTGGAATTTTGTCTTTAAATTTTTGGTAGGGTTAGTGATAAACAAACCCTATGCGATGGTATAAACACCATATTGCTCTATCCTTTTGTTTAGTCCAAACTTACAAAAGTGTAATTTTTCTCACTTGTCTCCCACGTCAGTAATACTTACATTAGAGGCGATTTCTTCATGTTATTGTACTTACGAGTACATGTGCTTTAAATAATGTCAAATAAAGTTTCTCGAAAATTCAACTGTTTTCTGTTAAAATGAGCTCAGAATTCCGCATTTTTGGAAACTCTCGAACGCCATTTTCTCAAAAATTGCTCCATTTTTTTTCTTCAAACTTTTCAAACGGATAGTGGTAATGGCACTGTTTAATATGAAGTTAAGTTCATTGTGGTGTATTCTTTTGTTTTTCAAAAATTAAACAAATGTATTTTCTTTAAAATATATCTCATGCAGTTAATATGCACAATTCCATCGATTTGTATACATTATTGCATTTGCGAGTAGAAGTACTTCAAATGTCTTTAAATTAAGTTTTTCGAAATCTCAATAGATTTCTATGAAAAAGGGCTTCAAATTTCGCATTTTCAGTAATGCTTAAGCTCCATTTTCTTAAAAGTGGCTTCAAATTTTTCAATGTCAATTTCTATTTTGAACGAGGTTTTACTCTTCTTTAATATTCTTGAAGTAATATTTCAGTTCTACTAATAGGAAATCGAAACGTTGAGAAAATGTCAAAAAAATAAGAACAATTTTCTTAATTTTCCCTGTTTTAAGGAAAATTATAAGAATACAGGTCCAAATTTTCAATAAGCAGTTAAAATGAAAGCTATCGATATTGTAAATGGAGCTTGCCCTATGCCTGAGCTTCAATTAAATAGGAAATCAGGGGAGAAAGATCAACTTGTCTTTTAACACGTAAGTTATACAAAATAAAATTTAAAAAAAAAAAAAAAGTGTCTGGGTTACGTTGAGTGTTGGGCAATGATAGACAGCAGCTGGGCAGAGAATGGAACAAGTCCTTAAAGCCAGTCCACGACGAGGAAATTTGAAAACTTTACAACGAAAAAGTCTGTGCCATTCTGTAGCATCTCTAATTTTATATTGTGACACCTTCAGAGTTTGTGACATTTGTGGAAAATTACAAATGTATCTTGTCGCAACAAGGAACTCAACTCAGAACCTGGAAAGTGCATGGAAATTAAGCATTTATATTTAGCATTTAACAATTCAATTTGCTCTTTGAATTTTTTTCAACCAGTGATTTTGATTTTAGTGTGCCTCAAGTTATATATTTGTGAGTTTAGATGGAAAGTTAAAGAATGTGGTGGACTATTTGGCCTCAACCTTATTTGATAATTTCAATGGCATTTTTTAGTCAGGATACGATGAAAAGTTTGAGAAAGAGAGAGAATTTTTGTTGATATCCTATCTAAGCAAAATATCTGAATAGGACTTTAAGTTATATGAATTATTATAATAAAATAACTTATAAATAAATTTAAAATAAATGGATGGGAAAGAAATGAGCAAATAAGCCTATCTATAGAATGGCATTGGTGACACAAAAAGAATAATGGGAATCCACTGTATCATGGCAATTCAATCAGTAAATATGCTCTACATAAATCATTAGATGGCATGTATAACTCTCTCTTATTTTCATTACAGTCTAATTTTCTGTGGGTTAAACCCACCACAAATGATGAATTTGATGTTCCAATTGGAGTACGAGTTGTGTCTTCTGACAGTAAAAAGATGCTTGTCAAAGATGATGATGGAAAGGTAAGTTGATATTAGTTTTTGGAAAATTGTAGAACTGGTGAAAAATGAATACAATTTCAGAGCATACAGAAAATTCAAAATACCAAGAATATATTGATGAAGTTAGTAGTATTCTAAGGTTAAAAAGAATCTAATTTTGTTTCTGGCTTTTGAAATTTAAGTTTGCAAAGGTCATTAAATTTAAGTTTCTTCAATATTGTCTTTTACATATTGTAAGCCTGACTATTTTATTTACACCAAACAAATTATAAAAATCTTCAATCTGTGTGAATTCTTTCTATAATATATCCCAGCCCTGCCCTGCGCTGCTCTGCTCTGAGATGTACTTACGAGACCCGCCCTGTTTCTTTGCACTGCCCTCATCCTGAGCTGTCTCACCTGACCCAACTCCTGCCAATACCTTCTATAGATAGACCCAGCATGTCCCATCTTGCAACATTTGCTACAATCACCATTGCTATCATCATTGCTATGGGCAGCAACAAATGTACATTGTTGTCCAGTAAAGTTCCAGTAGCAATTTTGTAGCCAGTACATTTGTAAATTTCCCTACCCTTTTTAAAATATTTGCAAAAAATCTGAAAGAGCACACCTAGGCCTAAATTTCACCCTAAGGGTAATAGGGGTAATTTTAACAAAATCTCATCCAGTAAGTAACTTTTCTTTTTTTTAAGGTCAAATGTTTAAAATTTCATTAAGATCAGAATAAAACTCTAGATTTATATGAAAAAACATTCTTCATTATAAAAGAGAAAATAATTTGAAGAAAAGTAGTCTACATTATGCCAAAAAAAATACTCTACATTTTGGTAAAAACTGCATCGAAATCTGTTTAGCTTTTACAGAGATTACACCAGGCAAATAGTCAGGCTGACCAACTGTTCATAAGATTAATCAACAGACTGACAGACTAATAGACAGACTTACATTCCTACAGACAGATCAATAAAAAAAAATTGAATTAGTGTTTACACCATCTAAATAAGCATCGAAGATGATAAAAAAAGAGTTATTTTGAAATCAAATCAAACACTCCACTTTTATTTACACAGACTAAGGAGCATTTCATTTCTAATAGCCAGTACCTAATTTAATTAATTAACTACAGTTATAGAAAATTAAAAGAGGTCCCAATGACATAAAGAAAGAGAAAAAATCTGTAAACATTGCAATATTTTTTGCAGATTTTCTTTGTAAATTCATACTTTTAACTTTCTCATTTTCCATTCCCAAAATGTTACCTTTGGCCATTTGGCTTAGGCCATGAAAATTCGTCCATCACTACTTTTAAACAAAACTAATACTGTACATATTTCATTTTATTATTGATTGTAGGTAGAGCTACTTTCTTCATCAAATGATTTATACATTAACTTCAATTGTTGTCTTTCAGGAATTTGTTGTTAAACCTGATGCAGTTCTCAAAGCAATGCATACTTCTTCTATTGAAGGAGTGGAAGATATGATCAAATTGGTTGATTTGCATGAGCACACCATCCTAAGAAATTTACATCTAAGATACTCCAAAGATCTTATATATGTAAGGTTATTTAGTTCTTTTTAAACATTATAATTTTTTCGATTTCATTTATTACTGTTTGCTTTCTTTTTGTTTGTTTCTTTGTTGTTGTTTTGCTTGCAATGAAACTTAATGATTCCATACTTGTAACAAATGATGTATTATTGTTTTTTAGACTTACACAGGTTCAATTCTTGTTGCTGTGAACCCATATCAGATTTTACCAATTTATTCTGGCAATGATGTGGAAAGATACAGAAATCGTAAAATTGGAGAACTCCCACCTCATATTTTTGCAATAGGAGATTCAAGTTACTCTGATATGAAACGCTTTCAACATGACCAGTGTATTGTAATTAGGTAATGTCTTAAATACTTTTTTCATATTACATTTCTAAAATTCACACAAAATATAAATTATAAGCAAAACAAACTAATAATGAAAAATTGTTACAATTTTTCTTAAGTCTTAGTAAATATCAAATGGTGAAATTTTTCTTGTATTATAGTTTTATGTATTTTGTAGTGGAGAGAGTGGAGCAGGAAAAACAGAAAGCACAAAGCTTATTCTTCAGTACCTGGCAGCAGTCAGTGGAAAGCATTCATGGATTGAACAACAAATATTGGAAGCCAACCCTGTTTTGGAAGGTAAATTAAAAACGAACATTTGGAGATGCAAGCACATAGAACAGTTTACATTAATGAGAATATCATTAGTAAACTATTGCACATTATGCACATATGAAATTCGTTCAAAGAATCCTAGGACTAGGGGGCAAAGAGGAGAGATCCAATTTGTCTTAAAGAAGGGGCATCCTTTTAATATCTACTGACCGCATAGTCAAATCCTCAATATCTTGTGAGCTGCACATATCTCCAACTTCCTTTTTATTCAACAAACTTTAAAATATTAGGTTAAACTCAATAATTTTATTAACAAAACATTAATACATTAGATAACAAACTTGAAACATGCAGGTACAAAAATTTAGTGAAGAAACATTAAGAATGTTTACCAACCCAATATGAAAATTGTAATTGTTATACAAAAAAGTTGAAAACTAGAGCTTATTCAGAATGTCATGATCAAAACAAGTATGGTTAGTTGGGCAGCATAAATTAATTTTGTGGGGTGTTTAGCAACCTGTCTTTAAGAGTATTATGCAGAATATATTGAAAGCAAAAGTATGGTTGTTGTTGCTGTTGCAGGTTTGTGCAGACATAGTGGCATTTTGATATTGAAGCTGATGATGTTTTTAATGGAAGAAAACTAAAATTCATGTAACTCATCCAACAACTTTTCATTTCAAAATTTAGTAAAACTGAAATATGTAAATAGTAGACACAAATTTCTGAAAAATCACTTTTAGATAAAGTTAAACAAGTGGTGCAAACAAAGGACATTTTCTTGCATTATTTCTAACTGTTGAGTTTTTGAGAAATTTTATATGACATTTTTTGAAGCTCATGTTTTCATAAATATAACTAGTGGTGCTGCAGAATGACATAGACTTTCTCATACAAGTTAGTTTCCTAATCTGTTTTGTCTGGTTTCCAGTTTTGTCCCCATCTTTCCTCCCGGCTGGTTTCTATCGATATCAAAAATAATTTGTTGCAATTTATTAAATTCTCGGTTTCCTAGTTGCAGAAGATAACTTGTGGTGCTACAACAGAACATTTTTTGAACTTAATTTATAACTCATGTAATTTTCAAAAATTAAAGTTCCATGAAACTGGACTGATTTTTAAGTGTCCTTTGCTCTATCCGAGGAAAAAATTAAAAGAAAATTATGGAGCAGGTTTTGAGAATGAAAATTTAAATTCGTCTTTACTTCAAGTATTACTTCAACTCTTACTACTAGCATAGGAAAGCAATTACTATAGTCTAACTACAAATGATTCAAAAATTATGAACACAAAATACAGCTGTGAAATTCTAATTAATCTACTCAACTACTTACGAATGTAGTAGGAGATAGTAAAATGATTCCAACGGATCCACATGAAAAAAATCACTACGTATGTAATACACTACGATGACATTTCAACCAGATTATGAATATGTATTATGACTAACATACACACACACACACACATACACACACTTATACATAACTTTTTTTTTCAATATTCCACAGATAATAGCTCTCATGTTTAGACTGTATCAACACCTTGTTTAATAACAAATGTCGTGTCATGGTAACTGTTCTATCCCTAAATCACTGGCAAAATCTCAAGGCAAGTGAATGCAGAAAAATCACATTTGCAGTGATATTTTCAATACAATGAGAAAATGTTATAAAACGTAATATTTAGAAATGTTTGCAATTGACTCAATGGTTTATTTTTCATTTTTCTGCAATATATACTTTATATCCTATTTATGATTTAAAAACACCTATATTTTTCAGCATTATTTTGATTTTAGGACCCCAAATATGTTGGCCAAAATCAAGCTTTTGGAATATCGAAAAGAATTGAACCATTTCCATTCCATTCCATTCCATAAATTCCATGGAGAATTTAGGTGAAAAATTTTCCATAGTTTTTGAGAAAATTTGGTTCACACATTCCAGAAAATTCATCAATTCAATTCAATTCAATTATACTCAACAATTATGGAGAACTTACAGACATTTCAAAAACCATCATTAGAGATACTTTGAAGCTCATGTGATAAGAAATGCATTGAACAATGAAATACATCTGTAATGTAAATTTTAACGGCGGGAGAGACAAGTAAAAGAATATTACAATTCTGTAATTTTTGAAAAAATAAAAGAATAGAGTAACATGGCATTTATGTCATCATATAAGGTACATTTAGCACTACCCCTACCAAAAATTTAAAGAAAAAACTTGGTGCCATTTTTGAGAAAATCTTGTTTTTGTTGTTATTTGAAATTGCAATTATTGCACAAAATCTACTAAAATTTTCAAAAAAATGTACATGACCTTGATGAAAGAACTTTCTTATGGACAACAAATTTCATGTGAAGGAAAAATCTCTATCTTCAATTTTATAGTTGTAGGAAGACGCCGAAAAAAATTCAAACTTTTGCAACTACAAATTAATGAATGTTTTTCAAAATAGCAGAGCTTTGACTCAGGCCAGATCCACAGAGGTTTCTTCAATTTGAAAAAAAATTCTATGCATAGTTTAGACACTAGTGTTGTTCATGTACACCAGACAGACAGACGGACGGATGGAGGTGTTGCTTTCAATTGGTTTTTTGGCATCAAGGACCCACAAGACAGGGATTCTGACTACACCACGTGTTAGCGGATTTTTTTCTCATAATTTAGCAACTGGTTTCATGCATATATTACTCCGTATATACATACGTATACGAGAAAGAAAAAAGATGTACTTTAAAACATTAAAATTACTTCATTGGATTTGCATATTCAAATAACAACACAAAACAAATCTGAACTGATCTCTGAGCTATTATGAATCATTGAAATGAAACCTTTATTATTTTGTTATTGAATCATCTACCAAATTCTGCCAGTAAGTTAGCTAATGTTGAGATAAAGAACAATTGTTTAATTTGCATATACAACTCCACGCAATTTCTCATTTCATTTCCTGTATTCTCATGATTTTATTTCTTTCAGCTTTTGGAAATGCCAAGACAGTTCGAAACGATAATTCATCAAGGTTTGGCAAGTACATTAATATTCGTTTCAGTGGAGATGGTTTCATCAAAGGTGCTCACATGGAGCAATATCTTTTAGAGAAGTCTCGCATAGTGTACCTGAATGAAGGCGAACGAAATTACCACATATTTTATGGAATGCTAGAAGGATTATCAGTAGATGAGAAACTTAAATTGCAATTAGGACCAGCTTCTAGTTTTAATTATCTCAAATGTGTAAGTAATTCAATTTCTCTTGAAATACATTGCGTCTTTCTTAAGGAAATCTCCATGAAAATCACGTATATTACAGGGTAGTGCCATAAAATGTGATGGGAGAGATGATGGCAAGGAGTTTGCTGTTGTACGAGCAGCCATGAAAGTTCTTCTTTTCTCAGATGAAGAAATATGGGAAGTAATCAAACTTCTTGCAACCATTTTACATTTGGGTAATGTGAAATACAAAGCAACAGTTTCTGGTTAGTATAATTTATGTATTAACAATACATCATTCTTTTTTAAAAATTATCATAATAACTGGTACTGACCGCATTGACAACACTACAAATTGAATTTCAGCAACTGTTGATGCATCACAAGTGACTGATGTAAAAGCTGCTGAGAGAATAGCAGATTTCTTGGGTGTAGCAAAAGATCCTTTAGTAACAGCACTCACTAACAAGACAATATTTGTCCATGGAGATTCAGTGGTGAGTATGATTACTTCACAACAACAAACTATTCATATAATAACGGATAAAAATTAACATTTTAATGTTGATTAAACACATCAAATTTTAACAATTTACTGCTCAATTTAAAAATAAAAATGTCATGTTGCTTGAGAATTTAGGGCTACAATTTATTCACTTAAAAAAAGAGACAAAACATCAAATTTTTAACGTGTTACTACAACATGGCACAAGCTTTCTAATATTTGGTATTGTAACTGTTATATAAAATTATATTAATTATATTGGAACTTAAGAATTGCTAATTTATTAGTCATCTATTGCATATATTTCTCCATTAAAATATAGCTCACAATGCCAATTTTTAACATCTTCTAAAATCCATTTCGTAAGGAAAAACTTTTTGACTAAACATATGGCTAACAAAGTGCCTAGCAAAACTGACTCTATAAGTCTAAATGACATTTGACAGAGCAGGTTCCCATTAAACATATTTCTCAAAATTCCCTAAACCTAGAGGAAATGTTATAAAATTTAATATGCAGACAATAATTGAATTAACACAACAGCTTTCTTATAGTTTATGTAATATTGATATTTTGTAAAATGTGTTTATCAATACCTGCATTTTTCATGTTTTTAAATTTTTTTTCTATTATTAATAGTTCAATTAAAATCAAACTATTTATTGGTTTATCATAGAAAAGCACAATCTCCATATCTGCCATTTAAATATTACAGATATAAGATATTTTTGGAAATAATTACATACAAGGAACTTTTTAATACTCAAAAAGTTTGACTAAAAATGATTAAGTGATTTGTGCTCTATGAATATTAAACAGAAATTTTTGAAGAATTTTTTGAAGAATGTGTGGTGTGTTGGTTTTCCCCGCTCTTTTTTCTTTTTTCCCCCCCTCCTTTTTTCTTCTCTTTTTTTCTTTTTTTCCCTCCTTCTTTTTTTCCCCCTTTTTTCTTTCATTTCTGTTTGTCTGTCTGTATTTGACCATCTCTATAAAAAGGATCTTACTGGATCGTCTATCTGTGACTGAGTGTGTGTGTATTTTTGCATGTGTTTATCTGTGTGTCCTGTGTGTCTATCTGGTCAAGGTGTTTGTAAGTCTGTGTCTGTTTGCATTTGTCTGTGTGTGTGTTTGGTCTCTGTCTGTATTATGCACATTTTAATATTTATTGAAATATTGCGAAGGTATTTTTAAAAAATTGATACAATTAAATTCTAAATTTTGTGAAATTTACTTCTAATTCCAAAAAACTGTACCCTACATCATTGAAAATTTTAATATCAGAGAACCAATTGCAACAAAAACAAAATCTCTAGCTAAAATTGTGAAAGTGTCAAAAATGTTTAACTTTTTGAATTTTCCAAAATTCAGATTTTTTATTGAAAATTGGACTTTCTATGTTGATGAATATATTTTCCACCATTTCAACAAGAAATTATTAAAGAGAACAATACAATATTAAATAATTAATTCATTACTTATTACCAGGTAAAGCCTCTTTCTGCAGTGCAAGCAGGAGAAACACGAGATGCCTTTGTTAAAGGTATCTACGGTCAACTTTTTGTATTCATTGTTGAAAAAATTAATGCTGCCATTTCCAAATCTAAGGAGGGATCCAAAACTGCTATTGGGGTCTTAGATATTTTTGGATTTGAAAATTTTAAGAACAACAGGTATGCCCAATACTTGTTAATGATTTTTAGTAATTTTATGATACTACTTGATATGAACAAATAATATGTTGATGACCAATGTTTTAAAAATATTTTTGTAGCTTTGAACAACTGTGCATTAATTATGCTAATGAAAACCTTCAGCAGTTCTTTGTTCAACATATTTTCAAATTAGAGCAAAAAGAATATACAGCAGAAGGCATCAGTTGGCAGCATATGGAGTTTGTAGACAACCAAGAAATTCTTGATCTTATTGGCATGAAGTCCATTAATATCATGGCCTTAATTGATGAAGAAACTAAATTTCCAAAGGTAAGACTCAAGAAAATATGTTTAAATAATTAAAATTCTTGCCCTACTTCAAATTGAAATCAAATTGATCTTATATTTTCTATTTCAGGGTTCTGATACAACAATGCTTAGTAAGGTTCATACAAATCACAATAAAAATAAGTATTATTTGAAGCCAAAATCTGATCGTATAGAAGCATTTGGTCTAAATCATTTTGCTGGAGTTGTTTTCTACAATGTTCATGGTAAAGATGTTTTTTTATTTTGAGAAAGTAATAAATGACATGTTCTTCAATGATTAACATGATGCAGGATTTTCATAAAGAAAGATGAAATACATAATTGATAAGCAATAAGGAAGCAAAACTGTTTTTTTATATTAGCACTTACAATAATTAACATGTTTTTGTTCTTTAAATTATATAATATAATTACAAAAAACAATATAAACATGGGTGGAAGAAAAATGGATGTGAATAAAAATTATAGCTGAATATCAACAATATAATAATTTTCAACTACGCATTGAAAAATATCAAACAAAATCCATTTACAAAAAGAAACTTTTATTATTTTTTAAAATAATAAATAATAATAATAATAATAATAATAATAATAATAATAATAATAATAATAATAATAATAATAATAATAATAATTATTATTATTATTATTATTATTATTATTATTATTATTATTGTTGTTGTTGTTGTTGTTGTTGTTATTGTTATCATTATTATTATTTATTTATTTATTTTAAGTGATTACAGTACTGTTTTAATAACTTTTTTCCTCTGCTAAAATATGTCTTTACTTAACCAGAATTAAAACGGTACCTCAGTCTGTGAGGGAATATGTAACAGCAGAGAGTAAACAAAGGATGCCTAAATTTTTGCATTCAAACACAAATGAAGCCAGAACAGCTAATTGCAACTATCCCTGCATAAACATGACTCCTAAAAGTAGGAGGCAGTGCAACTGTTGATAGTCATAGCCTCTAATATGGCATAAGTCTATACTTGTGTTTGAAACCAAACAAAAAAATAGTTCAAACATTATGTTTTGTATATGATGAGGTTTAACAGAGCTTTATTCACTTGCAAGAATTATGTCCCTTGTGCTATCACACTAGGGACCAGACCTTTATCCTTTGTGAATCAAACTCTACTTAAAAAACTATTTTTAAATAATTATTGTTAAAAGTTTATATTATACCATTTGTAAATAATAACATACTTTTTTTTTTATTTTAGTTTATAATGTTTCATATCTTAAATATCACAAATATTTCACCAAATTTTAACAATGAATATCCAATAACTTTTCATTGCACAGGATTTCTAGAGAAAAATCGAGATTCCTTCAGTGAAGATCTCAAGCATATCGTGAGCACTTCTACTAACAAATTCCTGGTTAATTTATTTGCACATGATCTAAAAGGCACACAAGATACAAAGAAAAAGAATTACACTCTTTCTTTGCAATTCAGGAAATCCTTGGAATCTTTAATGAAGACACTTAGCAGTTGTCATCCTTTCTTTGTGAGGTGCATTAAGCCTAATGAATTGAAGAAACCAAAGGTGTGCATTATTTAGAAAAATCACTGTTGTTATGTCCTCATTCTTCAATAATTTTTTAAAATGTTAATGCAAAAAAAAAAAAAAAAAAAAACAACTAATTTTATCTACTTTCCTGATTTAGATATTTGATAGAAATCTCTGTTGTCGTCAATTACGTTATTCAGGAATGATGGAAACAGCAAAAATTCGAAGAGCTGGATATCCCATTCGACATGAATATGTTCCATTTGTTGAGAGATACAGATTGTTGGTTGCAGGCACACCTCCTGCTCACAAGGTACTTCTTCATTTCCTCAATATGTTGATTCATTTTACAATATCAATAGCTTTAATTGCTTTCAACTTTATTTTATCACGTGTATAATTAATTATTAAAATATATTGTTACTTTGAAGAGACATCATGTTATTCAAAGAAAGCTTTTTCAGTACTGTGATGGAGAGTAATCTGTAGGATGTTTACGACAATGACGTGTAGCATATTAAGAAGGTTTTCAAAAATATTTTGGACCAAGTGTAACTTCAAATTTTGTATTCACAATTATGATAATTATCAATTTCTATATTACCTATTATGAAACTATTCTATATAATCTCCCTCACAAGGTTTTTTGAGTGAGCAATTTCACAAAATGAATTATTATTATGGTCTTTAAATTGTAAGAAAAGAAAATCAGCAGAGTTCAAATTCCATTGCAGAGTTCCATTTTGTTTAAAACTAATTTACAAAAGTGACTGATTTTTTTAGTAAGCTGTAGACCAGTAAGTTTCTAAGAAGAATTTTATCAAATCTAAAGAATTTGAATACTTTTTATGAGTTAATGGAAGAGTTCTAAATTACAGAAACACATAATCATACGTACATTATGTAACGCTAAAGGCAGGAGAGGATTTCAGATAACACTATTGTGTCTTACATAGGGTGATAGTGAAGTGTTACATAATGTTGAATTTTTCCCCTTCAATATTTTCTAAAACAGTATCTTTCATTTGGTCTTAAACTAAGACAACAAAATATTCAATGTATTTAAAAATATATACACTTTTAATATATGTATAAAATTATAAATATGTATTTATAAACATAAATAAATACATATGTAATTCCAGGATCCAATTAAATAAGATCAGGACCTCACATGCATCAACCATGATAGATTCTGCCCTGCCCAGCTAGTTGACAGAAATATTTTCATCAGTGCGTTCTTCCTTCCCTCAAATATTCTCCCTAGTCTTCATTGTTAGGTGCAGCCCGCATTACCAAGTACTTCTGATGGTTGATAACATTTAGGTTTTATTTAGTGGTTTTGGTTGTTTAATTAAGTTTAAATTAATTTTTATGTAAGTGTTTGGTATTATTGGGTCAGTAGTTCGACTTCGCCTGCCAGCTACAACTGTCCCTCATGCCTGGGCCTAGCTAAATTCCCATGCTTGGGGGTACGAGGAACATGAGGCAAACATGACATATTCTCTTCACCGTAACTAGCAAAATCCGCCTGCTTGAGCTTTTCTTTGTCACACAGCTACAGAAACTGAGACGATTTTAAAGGAAAGGTACTACTCTACTTTGCCTTGACCGGGAATTGAAACTGGGACCACAGTGCGGGAAGCTAGTATGCTGCCAATGAGCCATCCCAGAGGCTAAATTAATTTTTAATTGCTTTTAATTGTATGTGATTAGGATTCAAAAAGCAGAGGTTATTTTTGTTGTGTGTTGATTTGCAGCCTATAGCAAACACTATCCACCTCTTTTCTGGTAGAACATTTGAGTAGGTGATAACGAGGGCCTGGTTCTTTATTTAAATTAATATTTATATATTTATTTAAATATTTCTTCAATTTTTGTGCAAAATAATTTTTTGCAGGACACTATTGCAGGGTGCAAGAAAATATTTTGATCCTTTTTACAGTTTTTTTTTAGAAGGTGCAGGTAAAGTCAAGAAAGAGGATCATTATGACTTCTCAAAATTCCATAGTAAACCACACATTTGGCATTTATTGATCGTGCATAATTCATTGTACACCTTGAGAGTCATTGTCAGCATTCAAGATAATGCGTTTTTAATAGTAAAACTGGGTATGATGCTACAAATCCTATTTCTTTTCTTCTCTACTCCCCCATTCTTCTTTATTCTTTCAGTTTTGAACAAAAGTAAATTCAGCCATTATCAAAGGAGAAATTGCTGGTGCAAAAGAAACAATAATTAACGGTGCTGCAACAGTTCAGAAAACTTTGAAAACTGAGAGATCAACAAAAATTAGACTTGCACCATTGTTTTAAACATCTCTTCTTTTATCTGTGGAAAATATTTGAAGCATTTTTTGAGAATATGTGTTTATTGTTAGTTGCATCTCTTTCAACCCAATTTACACGAAAATTAGTTGTAGGTTTGAAATGTTAAAATTTTGCAATTTGTGAGAATACCGAGCTTGTCAGAAATGATACTAGCATATTTTTTTAGCATCCATTGAAATACACAAAGACAAAATTTAAGGAAAAAAATTGAAGCCATTTTTCAGAATATAATTGTTTAAACATTTTTTTAAATTGTCTGTATTTCACACAAAATTATATGAAAATCACTTCATTTACATATTTTTGATAATATTCATATTTCAAGACCTGTCTAAAGGATAGATTTTACACAGAAAAAAGTCTTTACTTCCAATATTTAAGTTGTAGGAAGACAAATGTGAACTTTTCCAATTTTCGAAAAATCATGGATTTCAATGAAAATGAGATTCTCTTACATGCCCTTTACGCTAAGTAAGGACCAACTTTCATCCAAAAATTTGAAGCCGTTTTTGGATAAATTTTGAAAATGTTGAAGCTTCATGTAAAGTCCCCCCAAAATCAAAATATCCATTTCAATCTCAGAGGGAATCGAATTCCATTAAATTGATCAAGGGACATCAATTTTAAAGGAAATCGACAGAATGGTTTTGGTGCTAGATTTGACCATGGATGGACAGATGGAAGTTTAGTCATCAAATGATTTGTTGGCATCAAGGACCCACAAAACATGGACCGCCACACATGTTAGAGGAAGTACTTCACCATAAATGCAAACAAGATTTATCCACTTTTTCATTCCCAGGGCCTGCCAATAGTATATTTCTTTAAAAAATTCACTGTTTTTCCGACGCATGATTAAAATACTCTTTTGTTTTTAGATAGTAAGGGAAGAAAGTTAGAAGATTAGTTTTAAGTGTATGAAGGAATACATCTGTTTATTTATGTATCAAGTATTGAACATCTTTAATTATTATAAATGTTAATGTACAACACAAAATAAAATCAATACAAATGTTTTATTGTTATATGATTTATTGTTTTATTGTATTATATGTATTATTTGGGTTGTGTTGTGCAAGTTTGCATTACAGGGAAGGGAAGTCTCCAAAATCTTTGAAATTGTGTTACCTAGTTCATGGATGACACCTTATGTCTATAATTCAAGTACTGTGTATTACTGGAAGAAATGCATTTACACATTGAATGGTATTATGAGAGAGAAAGTTATGAGAGAGAGAGAGATCAAATTGTAAGCATATTGACAATATAGATCATAAAAATCTATTACAAAACATTGCATTGCGCAGACAGACTGCAAAGCTGCCACTGCCAAAATATGTGAACATCTACTGAAAGGGGAGGATTATCAGCTCGGGCAAACCAAAGTGTTTCTCAAGGATGCTCATGATGGTCTCTTAGAACAAGCAAGAGAGAAACAATTGTTGAAGAGTGTGCTAGTGATCCAGAGCTTTGTTAGAGCATGGGGTCATAGGCGGCGGTAAGTCAACTCTATGTATAAATTGTGAACACTTTAGAGAAAAGACTCCACCCTATTCAAATGAATCCCTCTTCACAGCTCCAAAACTTTTAAAAATTAGAATCTCTATTTGTATTTAATCTCAAATACGAGGCGTACAATTTATATGTATACTTTGGGGAACCCTAATAATAACCTTTGTACTAATACAAGGACAAATAATAAAAGTCCCCAAAATAAATATTTCTTATTTAGAAAAACACTCTTACTTCAAGAAAGTATTTGAATTTTTGTCTACAAATTAAAGTTCATTTACAGTTTCCTGCAACTTCGACGAGCAGCAATTGTATTTCAAAAGCATTGGCGAGGACGAGGGCCTCGCCTTGCTTATGCTGTCAGACGTCTTGGTTTCCTGCGCCTCCAGGCTGCTATTCGATCTAGACAATTGAAATATGAGTTCACAATGTTGCGAGTTCATATGACAGGATTACAGGTACTTCATAGTTATAATTATTTTATACACACCTCTTTCTTTAATCAAAGAAAGCCTTCTGGTGTTTTTTGTTGGAACTCGCTGTTTTATACTTACATTTATTATCTTCATTGTTGGATTTTAAATATTAAAATATTATTCATGACTTTTGCATTCATTTCTACTTCAAATTGTTTTAGGCCTTCTGTCGTGGCTATTTGGTACGCAAGATATCAAAGGAAAGATTGAAGGTATATTTGATGTTGAACCTTTTGTTTTATTCAATTGGTTATAAACAAAGAAAATGTTTTTTATTTTGAACTATTTATACTTTACTAATTTCATGAATATTTTTACTTTAGGCAAGAAAGGAGCACATTGCATCACTTCTAGCACTTAAGGAGCAGGAAGAAAAAGAATTAAAGAAAGCAGGAAATAAGAATTACAAAGAAATTGCAGAAGAAAATTATAGGGTATGCACATTAGTTCATTAACTTACACATATTCTCATCAATGAAAAAGTCACCAATTATTTGTAGTTATGGAAAAATATATAGTTTGTGGTGAAACATTTAAATTAGAATTTTTTTTTTTTTTCAATATCAACATAACTGTACTTCCCTGCTTTAGGTCTTATTCACTAAGAAACGTGCCTCTATTGATTTTATTGTGAATTTTTCTGTAAATATAGATGTAGTTTCTTGCAATATTTATTTAAAATTCATACATTCAATGTATTTTACTTGATAGAAACGACTTGCTGAATTGCCAGTGGATGATATGGCTCAACACCAAACAGAGAAACTCTATGAGGAAGATACAAATGATTATCACAAGTTAATTGATGAAATGTTTGACTTTCCTGAAGATAGCACAGAATCTATAACTAAAGTAAGTTTTATTTTAATGTATTTTTTTATATGTAGGTCTACAATAAACCCAGCACACAAACACATTTTACAAGTTATCACAGCATGATCACACATATTCAGTAACATAATATTTTCATTTTTAGGTTGTCGTTGGTTCAGAGGATGCAATTGTCATACCAGCAGGTCCAGATGCAGAGGAACTTGCACAATATAATTTCCGCAAATTTGCAGTCACATACTTCCGTGGAAATATCAATGGGCAGTATTCTAAAAGGCACATTCGGCATTCTCTGCTGGACCTACCTTCCCAACATGACCAGCTTGTGAGTATATAGAACTTTCTATTTGGGATGGGAAGATTAATGGACAGTAAGATATTTTCTCATTTGTTTTCAAACAAATGAGAAATGAGTTTTCACTTTTTTAAAAGTGAAAACTAAGTGTACAGTAAGGTGTTTAAAATTAGTTCTCCTATTGGAAAGAATAATTTTTTTTACAGCAAATTCCAATGTATTGAATAATATCTTAAGGTATCTTCCTTTAGATTCTATCTTGGACAGGCATTCAAAATCAAAGTAAAGGGTATTCTATCCCCAGTAAAGAAGATTTAAATGTTAATAAATGAATCCAAATGAACAACTTTTGATTCTTGACCTTTATTTTTAATAAAAAATATAACAAGATCCACATGTAATAATTTCATATTCCAAATTAATACATAATTTAAAACATTCTTTTATTTGTTATCTTTGATGTTTACTAATTTTGTAGTTATTTACATGCCTTTATTCCTTTGATGGCTTCATTACTGATTGATTTCAAAGGAATGTGCAAAATAAAGGTAGTAATATTTAAGTTGTTTATCATTTATATAAACTTACATTTTCTTTTACAGGCTGCCCAGGCTCTGTGGGTGACAATCCTGAGGTTTATGGGAGATTTACCAGAACCGAGATATGAGTCCAAAGAGAAAGACAACACACCTGTCATGTCACTGATTAACAAAACTCTAAGTCGTAATTTTGTTAACAGTAAGAATTTCAAGAATGCAATGGCAGAATTCAATGTATGTAAATCTTTATTCTAAAAATTGAAAGTATTATTTTAATTTCAATGTAATTTCATGTTTACAATCATTATTTCTTTCTGATGATTAAGTCATCATTTATATAGTTTATCCTATTCATGATATAATTTGTATCATGGATTTCCTTCATTTAATCACAATTTACTTGAACTCTTAGAATGCTCTTGCATTTTGTTTCATATTCTTTCATTTAATTTATTCATTATTCAATTTATTTAATTTATTTCACAGTCATAGTTTGATACCTCAAATCATAAGACAGAAAGGAAATTCTATATTCCTTAAGTAAAATATTTGGATGAAAAGGAGCTGATTTGGCTGAACATTTGGATGAAATGAGACAAATTAAGATGAAATGATTCTAAACCTGAATTTACCCCTTATTTTATGTAATTTTTTAATACAATTATGATTTACAAAATAGATTCAAGCCACTTTTCTAATAGCTAATTTCTCTTTGTGATATTCCCCATCAGCAAAATTATTTGTGCTGCATTTCTCAATGTTTAAATTTGCAAGTGGTTGGTGGATGTCATAAAGAGCCTTTTTAAGTGATCTTACCTAATTTTTTGATTGTCTCATGTTTTTTAACATTTATTTTATAGGATATGTTTTTTCTTGCATTCTTTGCCCATCAGTTATTATTTGTTGCTATCTATTCTAGACAAATTTTTCCAAATGAAAAAAACAAATGAAACTTTTGTTTCATTTTTCCAAATGAAACAAAATTCTTGTTTTTGTCATTTTTCCAAATGAAATAATTATATTTATTTCTTGGACTAAGTGTAATTTCAACATTTATCTGTTCATTTTTGAAGGAAGAAGAAGAATACAACAATCTCTCAGAGCCTGCCCGCCGCAAACTTATTTCACTTACCCTGAAACGCCAAAATAAGCTGAGTGAAAATGTGCGGAAAGGAATTTTGAATGATGAATACAATGAAAATACCTACACTGACTGGCTAGAATCTCACAGATCAACTAATCTTGAAAAACTTCATTTTATTATTGGTCATGGAATATTGAGACCAGAACTCAGGTACAGTTATTTTACTTCTGTTTTTTTCTTCATATATATCAATTTTAATTAACAATACAAATTGTTGGATTGATGGATTGGTGCCAGAAAATTTTTGAAGCAGTGGATGCCAACTTCAGTTTTGTGAAAAAAACTACAGTGGATATGGCAACTTTAGGTGATGGGGCAAAGATTCAGAACATGTTTTGGTTAGCCAGTTAACGGTAATTATATTCCTGATGACATATGTAGAGCTCCATCTTGAGAGACAATGCCTTAAAGTAGCACTCGTCGTCGTCGTCGTCTTCGTCTTCGTCTTCGTCTTCGTCGTCGTCATCATCATCATCATCATCATCATCATCATCATCATCATCATCATCATTATTATTGGCGACTTCTCCCCAGAAACGGAAGACGTTAAGCAAGTAACGCGATCAATTTTTCTTTGAGTTCTTCTTGTTGATCCAATAGGCTTTCATTCTTTCCGAGAAGGCTTGTTTACGTTCTTCTGCTAATGATGATTTTAATAGTTTTTATAATATAAATGAGTTTGAAAACCAAGTTGAAAGAATTCACAAGAAGGCAAAACTGTCATCAATATTAGACATTTTCAAAAGTACTAAAATTCTTGTATTTTAATGTGGAAAACAAAAGAAGTACACTTTTATTGGGCACAATGATTCTGCGCAGGAAAATATTGCCAAAAAAGATACTGCCAACGGGACTTGTTTTCAGATGCCAAGAGAAAGGGGGGATGACCCACTTTCTGATTCTTTCTTGGTTGAATGTTGTTTGGAATACAAGACGAGACTATTTCCTAAAAAAGGGAGAAATGCTCATGCAAATGCAAAAAATGTCTACCTTTGTATTTCTAGTTGTAGGAAGATGCTGAAAAAATTTTGAATTTTTGCAATTTTCAAAAATGAGAACATTCAATGAACATGAGACCTGCACCATTCTCTTAAGCATCTTATAGGTTATCCACATTCAAAACGTAATCAAAAAATTTGGTGCTGTTTTTGAGAAAAAAAATTGTTTAAACAAAATTAAAAATTGCCTAAATTTCACGCAAAATTACGCAAAAAATACCAAAATTTTCGAAAAATTGTACATGACCTTATTTCAAATCTTTAAGAAACAGATTTCATTATGGAAAAAAATCTCTATCTTTAATATTTTAGTTGTAGGAAGACTCCAAAATATTTTGAACTTTTGCTATTTTCAAATAATCAGGATTTTCACTGAAAACGTGACCGGAACCATTCTCTTTAACATTCTTCACACTATTCAACAACCCCAATCGAGCTGCAACATCAGATGGATTGGGGAATATCAATTGTGGAGAAAATTGGCTGAATGGTTCAGTCGCTAGCATTGTTCACAGGCAGAAGGAAAGATGTTTTGTGGTCAATTGATTTTTCGGTATCAACTATTTTCTTCTTCTTCTTCTTCTTCTTCTTCTTCTTTTGTCTTCTTCTTCTTCTTCACCTCCTCCTCCTCCTCCACTTACTTCATCCTACGTTAGCTTTTCAAAAGCTGTTGCAGATAGTGAATTGATATTCATCTTTCCATCCTTTTGCAACATAACGTAGTGCATTAGGGATAGATATTTTAAATGTCATTGTGTCCTTCCCTGACTCCCTCAAACCCAATAATCTCTGCACATTTTTTCTCTAGTACGTCTTGAAAGTATGTATTATGTCTAAATTAATTTGCTGTAGCTTGCTTGTGCAGTTTGCCAGCAAGAATTCAATTCTCAAATTTCTCAAGTTCATTTGCTTTGGATGTACAGAACTTCTATCAACAAATAAAATAATTCTTCTGTTCTGCATTCCCATGGTGGACTTTAGTTCAGTATTAGTAGTTTCCATTGGTGGACTTTAGTTCAGCATTATAAAATGCCTGGGATAATGTTCAGCCTTTCTGTGAATATTTCGTATCAATAAATCATCTTTCAATTATATTTTGCTTTTAAATGTTATTTCCTTAGAAATTAAACAGTTGTATGCCTAAAATCATGAGTCATAGCACTTGAATTACCACTCAAACAGAAATAGTATTTTCTATTTATTATTCACATATGATACATGGTACTGAAATTTTAAAATATGAAACAAAATCAAATCAGCTACAATACAATATTAGATTTATATACATATATTTATAAGTTATGCATCAAATACTTATTGTGTGCAATACAGATTATTAAAAAGTAAATTGTTTAATAGAAGCATACTGCATACTACTTTTCGTACCTTTTTATTAAAATTAACATTATTTAAACAAAGAGAATTAAATTTTTTTTTTTAAAAATTGTAATTTTAAATTTGTATAAAAAGATTCCCCCAAATTTGCACTCTAATAAAAGATCCAAAATTCTGCTCTGCCTCCAACTCTATATACTTCAAATAATTGGGAAACTTTCTCTTCTTACATAAATGTCCACTTTCATTAACACTTTTAATTATAGTTTCCTTGTGTACTGCCACGTTAAGAGTGAATTACGATACTATCCCCAACTTTTTAGCTAATGCAACATGTGTTCCTTTATGGATGTCAACTTCCTCTAGAATTTTGGATAGACATACTCATTTTGTTTCTTCTTAAATCCATTACAATAAAAAAAACATTTTATTCAAATTAAAACTTTCTTAAAAGAGCACAAAACTATGATACCCAGCGCATACTACACTCCGGTTTGATACTTATCCTGATGCTGTAGCAAGGAACACTCTACACTAGAACTTTGCTACAGTGAATGAACTCCAAACTAGACCAGAATTCATAGCCAACAAGATAAATCAGAGATATATCTCATCACGCGAGAGAGAGAACACTTGCAAACGAAAGCAAAAAATTATGAAAGAAAATGGTGTTCACAGATCCATGATGGCTTCAAAAAGTGCGAATGGTAGGAAAATTGAACTCCAAAATTGTGAAAGTGGGGATAATTTAACATTATGAACATAGGAAAATTAAAGGGAGTGAGGAATGTTGATGTGAACTCTAGGAAAACGTAAATTCTGGGAACATAAAAGCAGGATTGTACTATAATACCACATCACCGCATAAGATAATGAGCAATTTTCAATTTTACCAATCAATATGCCTCCATCTTGGCCCTTCTTTAACTTCTCTTCTAAACCTACTATAGATAAATTGAAAAGATGGGAACTTAATGGGCAACCCTGGCCCCTTTATTGGTCCATAATATATTCTTCAATTTCCTTTCTGTGCCATGAATCTTGTTTCTTTGTAAATAATTATGCAATATACTTCAAGCATATAATGATCTCCTCTTCAATTCTTAATTTTAACAAAATGTACCACAGTCTTTCACATTGTCAAAAGTCGTCTTCATATCAATAAATACAGTCCACAGGCTTCTCTTTCTGACTTTTATCTCCCTTCCAATAATAAAGTTTGATGTGTAATTATTATCCATAACTCCCATACCACTTCTAAATCCTGCTTGATTGCATGATAATAGTCCCTTCTCTCTTACCTCTCTCTCCAGTCTGCATCTTACAATTCTCATTCACATTTTATACAATGATTACAGGAGCATTATTTCTCTGTTATTTTTGACATGTTCTCCCTCTCTTGTAAACTGGAATAATTAAACCTTCTTATTATTCCTCTGGAATAACTTCCTGATCAATTATTATATTGAATAGGCTTTCAATAAGTCTTATCCCTTCTTCCTTAGAATAGATCCAGAATTCATTTAAAACCATATCACATCGTCTTACTTTCTTTTTATCCTTTGACAGCATTTCTTATTTCTTCCTTGTCTATTTGTCTCTGAAGTCCTTTATCACTCCTGGGCTCACTCCATTTTCCATCACTTCTATGTTATCCTGACCTTTAAATCTTTCCTAAACCCATTTGTACCATTCTTTCATGTCTATTGCTTTTCCAATTATCCTTTTACCTTTTCCTCTCTCTCTCTCTCTCCCCTTAACACATTCCATGCTTCACTCTGAGATGTAACCTCTCATAGCTCATTTATTCTTCTATCGTTCCAATCTCTTTTTTTTTCTTACGGAACTCTTTACGATCCTCTTATCTTATTGCGCCTTGCTTTATTTATTACTTTCATCTCCAGTTTCTCAAAATCTCTTTTAATTAGCCAATTTTTTTAACCATTAAGTTTTTATGTATTCACATTTCAAAATTTGCAGGGATGAAATTTATTGCCAGCTTTGCAAGCAACTGACCAATAACCCATCAAAAGCTTCCCATGCTCGTGGCTGGGTGTTGCTTTCTCTTTGTGTGGGATGCTTTCCTCCCTCTGAAAAATTTGTGCAATACCTTCGATCATTTATACGCGAAGGACCTCCAAATTATGCTCCCTATTGTGAGGGAAGACTCAACCGCACCTTCCAAAATGGATGCCGAACACAACCTGCAAGTTGGCTGGAGCTCCAGGTATGCAATTAAAAATAATATCTGACAATCAAAAAATACTGGGAAAATAAGTTCATGGAAAACCAATGATAAATTGATTTCTTGAACTTAGAAAGATCATACTTCCTTTCCCTCATCAATTGTAAAATTAATTCTCACATTTATGTTTATGTTCGGGGCTCAAAATCCAATGGAGACCCCTTTACTTGCCTTGACTCTTTAACGAGTAGTTCAAAGTCAAAAATTCAGTTTAAAATATGATTAGAAAAATTTAATTTTGAAACAATTATTCTCAAACATTTTATTTTTCATCTAGATACTATGAGGCAAATGTAGAGATGCTGCATCGTTGGTACTGCAACTTGTTACTAGATATTTTAATCTAGTAAAACAAGGAAAATTAACATGTTTTGCCTTGAAATGTCTAAATATAATTTCCTTTTTGCTTGTTACTCTTAAATTTCAATAATCTCTACTTATTAATCACCTAGAAGATCACATTTCATATGACATAAAAAAAAAGGCTTCATTTGTTTGAACTTCAAAGGTAGTACATATAGATACATTTTTTATCACTCTGACATGTGAAACAATTTTATCTTCACATTAAATTACACAAAAATTGCAATAGCAGCTAAAAAGCTGACAAAATTTTTAAAGATTTATATTCTGAAGGCTTTACGTCTTTACAAAATGTATAATTTCAAGTACTATTTCTATTCTAAATTTTTTAAAACTATCTTTGTCTTTCTTTAATTGTCACTACAAATTGCACAATTTTGTATTTTTTTCAGGCTACTAGAAACAAGAGACCAATTGTGTTGTCTGTAACATTAATGGATGGCAGCAGTTTACAAGCAGAGGCAGATTCTGCCACAACAGCTGCGGAACTCTGTTCACAAATCTGCAGAAAACTTCAAATGCAAGATGACTTTGGATTTTCTCTGTTTATTGCATTATATGATAAGGTATGGTATTTTCTCTTACCAACTGAATTAACCATATTGCGAAATTGGTTAGTATAAAATACATTTCTATCAGCATAACTAAGAAGTGTATGTAAAATTTGTCTTTTTACTGTTCTTTTACTGAATGCAGGTATCTTCAATTGGAAGTGCTACAGACCATGTTATGGATGCAATTTCTCAATGTGAACAATTTACAAAGGAGCGAGGAGGCCAGGAACGGAATGCTCCTTGGAGGCTTTTCTACAGGAAAGAGATGTTTTCTCCTTGGCATGATCCCACATTGGACACAGTTGCAACAAATCTTATATACCAACAGATTGTCCGAGGAGTCAAATTTGGAGAATTCCGATGTGATAAGGTCAGATGATATACTAATCATATTACATACATCATTCTGATGCACACAAATAAAGGAAAAATTTCAACAGTTTCATGAAGTCATTTCACAAATCGTATTCACACATTTCAATTCACATTTTTCTTTTCTGAAAATATGGAATAAATATCTTGGTGGGAATTCATTTGCTGCTTACATTTTATACATACTGCACACTTTAAACCAAAACTTTTTATCTTGTTTAATTTCACTATTGTGAATGTGTATGTAATCTTACTTTCTTCTTACAGGAGAGTGATTTGGCCATGTTGGCTGCTCAGCAGTACTTTGTGGAATGTGGGCCAGAGCTTGACAATAATAACTTGGGGCAATTGTTGCCTAACTACATTCCTACTCACATTTTGCAGAGTGCTGGAGAAAGGGCACTTGTGCGTTGGCACTCACTTGTAGTGGAGGCATTTAAGAAGGTATTTCACATGATTTTCATGAATATGAATATGACCTGAGCCATATTGCAGCAGTAATACGATTTCCGTTATTTAGAGATCATGTTTATTCCAAAGTGACCTTCATTATGAAATGGAATTTTATGTCTACAATTACACTTAATTTAAATTGTTGCCACAAAACATAAATAGTACTATTGAGCATTAAACATTTTGAGGAAACAAAAGGAAACCAATATTAAAACAAATTAACAATTAATAAAAAACAATCACTAACTTTTCTTGGTTTCCATTCCATTCATTCATTTAGTCAGAAAGCTCAAAATAGGGTGTCTATATTCCAATATTGTAAATTTTTGGATTTTATTAGATTTTGTTAATGGAAATTTGCCACTCAATCTGTCCTCATGCAAAGGTATAATAGTATATTTTTATCAATCCAGATCCACACCACTACTACCAAACATCTCTAATTATCTTTCTCATATTCTTACAGGTTCATACATTTCAGATCTGCCTTCAAAAAGTGATTGAACCAGATTGATTATTCATTTTACGTTCTCTCAATCTATGTTACCATTGCTAAGTAATACATTTTTCCTATATCTCACTGTCACTACATAACCAAAGCCACATTGTGATGTCTCATTACAATTGATGTAAATTGCTTGAAACCACAGCATAAATTGTCAAGAAAGTCATGATTATGTATTTTGTCATTCCACTTAAATTGATTGATTTCTTTTCATACTTTTCACTTGTGATTTTTTCTATAACATTTCATCCAAAAGCTTATATTAACACATAAAACAAATATACATACATATGATGTAGAAATATGCAAAATTATGAAAGGACTCTACCACAGATTACAACCTACCTCCCTGTATATACAAGATCCATACATACTAGACACAGAGGAAAATCTTTGGAATTGAGGAAGGAGAGAACCAAAACTGGTCAATGATACTTCATCACTTATTGTGTTGTCAATATATGGAATGCTCTTCCCGCATGTTGTGTTCAGGGAAAACTATTGATTCCTTTAAATGTTACACTTAAGTACATTTTTTTTCTTATGTACCTTTAAGTACGTACTTGTAGTACTTTTAAGTACTACATACAAACTAATGGCATTAGAAGTTAAAATATTATTAGTGAAATAAATATAAATAAAACATACAATATGTTTTTATATATGCTTGATATTATATGAGGAATGATGTATGATATGATGTGATGTATAACATAATGTATGATAAGTAGTATATAACAATTTCTTGCTGCTGCCATAAAGAAAGAATAAAAAGAGATGACTAGGATAGAATTTTCTGCTGGAGTTATAGACAAATACTTCACAATGCTTCATAGTTTTTTAATTTATAGAAAATTTATTAATTTGTGATGTTTCATGACCAGATAGGTCCACATCTTCAGGTACATTGTTCTGGAGAAAAGCAAATCATAAGTTTATGTAAAATACCATTGCTTATTGAAACATCAATTAGGCAGTCACTTCGCAACAGCTGGTCATATTTGCGTGCAATGACCTCATGAATCTTTCCAATGTGTGTAGATTCTGCACTAGTGTCATGTTGTTCGATATTTAAATATTTCAATAAGGGACAGAATTTTACACTTATATTTTATCACAAACTCATAGATTGTTTTTCTCAAAATATTATTCCTGAAGATGAGGTCCTTTTTGACTAAGAAACTTTCAAATGAAGAATACATTTTTTGTACATTAAGAAACTATAAAGCATGGTGCACCGATTGTCTATAATTCAATCAGAAAATCACATTCCTGTCATTATTTAATACAGACAACCATATTGAAGAATATTTTTATACAACAAGTTACTTTATACCTTTTTTCTCAAGAATACACCGTTCACAAAATTTTCTTCGCTCCATGAAAGAGGAAAGAAAATGATAAAATAGTATTTAAAAGTCTCACCAGTTTATATCATAATGCCATTGCTACACTTCTGCTTAATAAACTTGTTAATTGGCTAAATCTAAATAAATGCAAAATTGTATTTCTTTTTTAACCTCTTTTGTTCCAGAGTTACTATGTCCAAGAAGACACTCCCGCTATTAAAGCAAAGGAAGATGTTGTTACTTTTGCTAGACTCAAATGGCCTTTATTATTTTCCAAATTTTATGAAGCTCTCAGAGTATCAGGTAAACAAAAATACAAATAAATGCAATAAATTACTATCACAGAAAAAATAATTACACAACTTCATTTTCTTCAAAATAGGGACCAAACTACCAAAGGATAATGTGATTATTGCTGTGAACTGGACTGGAATCTACATTGTTGATGAAGAAGAACATGTTCTTCTGGATTTATCTTTCCCAGAAGTTTCTTCTATCAACTCTCATCAGTAAGAAATATATTCTTTGTTATTTTTCTTTGTATTGGATATAAATTATTTTTGTTGTTGAAAATTAACATATTTTCATTTTTTAAAAAAAAAGGAGTTACCAAAGAACCTTCAAATATACAAAATCAGAAGATTCTCTGATTTTCAATTTTTTTTTTTAAATTTATTAGTAAATGGGAAACATTTCTTGTATTAAAGTAACTAATATGCAGAAATATTTCAGGACAAATGCTGGCATATCAATTAGATTCACACTGAAAACCATTCAAGGACATGAATTTGTATTTCAGTGTCCTATGACAAGTGAACTAGTTATCCTAATTAATGATCTCCTCAAAGGTCTCAAAGACAGGTCTCGGTATGTGGTGGCGACCCAAGAATATCGTTCCTCAGGTAAAGTCAAACAATATAAAAATTAAAAAAACATGTGATCAGTGAATTGCTTGATAACATAATGTTCAATAATAAAATGTTGCAGATGCTAATTCAACTGTGCTGACATTGAAAAAGGGAGATTTAGTCCTACTGGAAGATGGTGTGACAGGAGCCAATTTTGGAGAATCATCATGGCGCACAGGTAGAAATGAGCGCACAAAAGAGGAAGGTAACTTCCCTATTGAAGTTGCTTACGTTCTCCCAACCTTAAAACCACCTCCTGAGAAGATAATGGTGAGTATTATTCAGTAATAAGGCATTAATGCAAAGATAACCTTAAAAATTTGACTTAATTTTTTTATTTGTGAAGAACAAATTAATTTGTTTGCTGAACTTAAAAAGGACTATAACACAGCTCTAAAAACATAATACTAAAAGGAGTATATTAAAAAATTGCACTATTTGTATTCATAAATTTTCAATGTTGTTTTAAAATTTTTTAAATTACTTACCGGAAAATAAAGCAAAGTAAATTGAGGAAAGTTCCCTCTAATTGTGGTGGATTCAATTAAACAGTTTCTTCCCATTTATTAATATTTTAATCGTTTAATCAATTTTAATTCAATTTATTGAGTTCCAATTCAGATACTTTACAGTATTTCAATTTCATCATGGACTAATTGATTAACCTGAGTTCATAGCAGAATCAATTCTTATATTACATAAATAACTAATTAAAATCTGATGCTAATGTCACTAGATTCTGCAAAATAAATCCAAATACGCATTTGAAGATTCAAAGTCACAATGTCTGCAATTTATATCACTTCATTGTCACTAGAGAGGTTGATAGCAACAAGGCCCTCTACAATATTTAATTTTTGCAGACCACTCACCTTCAAAAACTCTTCCAACTTTGTGCATTTGTATTTGAATAAAATGAAAATAATATGCAAGAATCAATGAAAGAATTTTATTATAAACATATTTTTTGTTCGGCAGTTAAATATTGCTCACTTCTAGCTTGTTCTTACACATTGTGCATATTTGAATAAATGTTTATGAGGAGCCGATGCTCAAGTGAGTTATAGTACTGTTTAGCCAGTGATGGATCCCGGGGGAGGGGGTTGAAGGGAAAACTTCCCCCTTCCGAAATCAAACAACGCAGAAGACAACTTTTTGTAAAATACATTTGTTAGTTTTAGATCGAGTAATGAATGCACGGGGGTGGGTTTATGTTTGATAATTCATGTAGAAGTTATGGTGGTCATAGAAGTGCAGCAGCATCACATTTGATTTGTAAGAAAGATGATTCTGTAACAGATATTGCACACACACACATCTGAAATGTTCTATTTTGATGTAAAAATATATTAAAATGTAACAAAATATATAGCAATATGTAAAATATGTAAAATTATGTAATTATACCAAAATATGTTAAATATGTATAAAAATATTTCTAATTCATTCAGAATGTCTTGTAAACTCTAAAAAGTATTATTGAATACAAGTAATAGTTCCAGTAAAAACATGTATTTACAAGGAAATCTGTTCCTTAGTCATGACCAAAAGTTGGGAGTATGTTCAGGGTAGCAAATGCTTAGCGAGTTTGATAGTTGGGTGCTGTAAATTTTAAAATTAATACATTTTTAATTAAAAGGCAAAAAATGTCAATTGACTCAATTGATAGTGAAGAAAGCACATCAATATTATGGAGAAGACTCCAAAGATCCTGCATTTGAAACCAGTCCCTCAAAAACTAGGTTCAGGGATATACTATTCATCATATATGATTACTTTTCCTATTTTAATCTTTCTATAATTGAACTATATTATGTTTCAGGAACTATTTACTAAAGATGTAGTAATTGATAATATGGTGGTGGACAAACTCAACACAGCAGCACGACGCAAACTTTACACTCTTGAAGAGTTTGCCAAAGATAATTTTAGGTAAAACAGCCACAATTTGTATTTTTTATGAGATTCCATTACAATTATTGCAGATTCTATTGTGTGATGTTTCATCCAGAAAATTCTTCTAAAGCATATGTTCCCTCATAACGTTTTCTTGCTAACAGACCCAGCATAAATGTAACCATTTCTCGAGGCCAGACACTCAATTCTGCCAGAAATCGCGTACAAGAAGATTTGTGGAAACATTCTAGAGAACCACTGAAACAACCACTTCTGAAGAAGTTACTATCAAATGATACACTTTCAGTCCATGCATGCTTGGCATTCGCTACGATTCTGAAGTATATGGGTGATGTACCAACAAGGAGAGTGTTTGGTGGATGTGAGTTCACTGACAAGATATTTGCTATTGGCCTCAGACAGGTGAGTAGCATTTCAACAGTGTTTTCTTTATATTTAATTGACATTCTCAATTAATGTTCATTTTTAAAATCATGTGTTTTATTGAAACATCAGGAAGTGTTGCGGGATGAAATTTATTGCCAGTTAATGAAACAATTGACTTTCAACCGAAATCATCTCAGTGAAGACCGAGGTTGGGAGTTGATGTGGCTTGCTACTGGAACCTTTTCTTGCAGTCAACTTGTACTAAAGGTAATGAGGGTTTATTTATAAACCAACTTTTTTCATGTTTAAGACTATCTCATGAAAGATATTTCCTATTGGATGATTATATAAAAAATATCAAGGCTTATTTAGAAGAGGTGATTCAACAAAGTAACAGAAATTATTCAGAGAGAATTCAAAAGCAAAAATATAAAGAATGGAAATACCTTTGTATTACTTCTTTTATTTACTATTTATAAAAGAATAAAGACAATATTCATACTCATTACTTCTTTTCTGTTGTAGTAGAATTGAAAGGGATGAGACAAAAAATAAACTAAGAAAAATTAACTTTCTTGAAAGCTGTCAATAATGTATTTTGGATTACAGGAACTTACTCTCTTCCTGAAATCTCACACTCACCCTGTGGCACAAGATTCATTGCAACGACTTCAGAAAACTTTGAGAAATGGAAACAGAAAGTACCCACCTCATCAAGTTGAAGTTGAAGCTATTCAACACAAAAGTACTCAGATCTTCCACAAAGTTTATTTTCCTGATGACTCTGATGAGGTATGATCTCATAGCAAACAACAGTGCCTTTCATTCACCAGGGATTACATTTTTAAATTTCTCTACTAATGACTCATCAATGAAGTTTAGAAAACATTTATAATGTTGTATTGATAACAATCTCATAAAAATAATTTCAAAAACTTGAATAGACTAATATTTGTTTGGTAGCATAAACATATATTGTTTATATGTTTTCCTTCACAATTCATTTCAGGCTTTCTTGGTAGATTCAAGTATGAGAGCAAGTGACTTATGTGAAACCATTGCACAACGTCTAGGAGTCATATTTAGTGAAGGTTTCTGTCTCTTTGTCAAAATATGGGACAAAGTGTTTTCTGTGCCTTATAATGACTTCTTCTTTGATCATATTCGTGAATTAACAGAATGGATGAAGAGGGCTCGGCCATCTCGAGCTGGTAAGACTTTTATTATAATAACCAATTTTTAAGAGAATCCCAGATGATAGACAGCTCAGTATAGATTCTAATCAGTTGTAGGTATGCAAATCCATCCACAATCTTTCCTTGGAGTTTTGACATGGAAGGACTGGACTGTGTTGTTCCCCTTAATTGAGAGACCTGTATGAATCAGTATCTACTACACAGACAGTCATCCTTTCAGGGATGTTCAAGGGGACCAGCTTGGAAAAGTTCTTATAAAATGAATGAATTCACTATTGAATATGGTATATGGTTACTAGTAGCTGTTATACATTGCAATGTTCTAGATACCCTCTTGGTTTAGATGCCCCTTGATCTGAACACCTTTTAAAATTTTGAAACTTTCCCAAGGAACAAATTTCTCTGCCTTATGTGCTTTCACTGTCAAAAGTTTCACATCTCCCTTCCTCTTCTTCTTTGACACTTGTGTTGAGCATCTCTAGACTGCAAGTTAACCTATAATCTTATTTCAGTCATGGTCATGTATCATATATTTTGTGTGTGACAACAATGATTTTTTTATGCAGTAACTTGTTGACAAGAAGGGAAATGAGGATGGGCAGCAACAAGAACAATCAACCCAATAATTCTGTGTACAATAATCTTGTCTCTTATTCCTAAGTTCAACCAATTTTTGGAGGAAGTCAATACTGTGAGACTCGACATAATAGTCACGGAATCCTGGCTTAATATCAACATTCCTGACAACCTGATAAATATCCCAGATTTTTCTATCCACCAAAGAGACAGACAAAAGACAATGAAGAGATAGAAAAAAGAGATGGAGGAGTCTTGATCTATGTGTGACAAAAAATCAGAACCACCACAGTGAGAGTAATGGTGAACCTCAATCTTGAATATCTTGAAACAGAAACTCTGTGTCTGAAAGTGCAGATCTGTAGAGTTAAATTGATCATTGGAGGAATTTATAGACCACCCTTACCGGGGACAAGACTCTCACAAACAGACATCAAAATCTTTGAATAGATTAGCAGAGTTTCAGAATTACATGAACCTGTCATAATTATGGGTGGCCTCTATCACATGGACTGAAGCTATATCCAAGACTGAAGTGGAACAGGAATTCCTACAATGCACTGACTCAAACCTTAGCCAGAAAATCAATGAACCCATGAGATATAGAGGGAACCTAACTCCTGCAATTGTAGACCTGGTGGTAAATACCTTACAGAACATTGTGAATCAATGACCCTGCAAAATGAAGAAGAAAATGAGATGAAATGGAGTTGAAGATAACTACAGAAAATTCTGTTACATATCCCAGGAATTATTATCTACCTATTCACCAAAATACAGGAAAAAGAAAAACTTAATAAAACCATGGATCAACCATGAGGTGAAAAAGCAAATCAGAGCTAAATGCAGGACATGGCACAAGTATAGAAAACCACAGAGGATAAACATTATGAGGACTATAGAAGAATTTCCAACAGGCTCACATCATATATGCAGATGAAAACAGAGGAATATGAGAAACAAGTCCTTCAAAAAGGAGCCAAGAGTTTCTATTCTTATTTCAGGAAGCAGACTTTGTGCAAGGCAGGACCATGTAGAATCATACAATGCAGGGGTTCACAGTAACTGACCCTCTGGAAATTGCACAACACTTCACAGGCTACTTTGAAAAGGTTTACACAATAGAACCACTGAATCAACTACCAAACATTGGAAACATGCAAAGAAACAGTAGAAAATATTGAATTTACAAGTATAGAGATACCCCAAACCCTCCTCAGATAGGACGAAAGTTCCTCAAATGCCCCAGAGACCATATTCGAACAGTCTTTTTAAAAAAATGTGCAACACACCTGGCCCCAACTCTCAATAAACACTTCAGAGTCACGCGACAGTGAAATTTCCTTCTGCATGGAAAATACCTGAGGTTACACCTATTTTTTAAAAAGGTGACAAACAGCTAACACAGAATAACTGACCAATAAATCTGGCAAGTACGGTTCGGAAAATAATGAAAAGACTGAGAGTTCAAAAACTCTACGACCCTGCACAAAGCAACAATCTAATCCCCAGAGAACAACACAGATTTGTACCAGGAAGATCAACCATCACCAACGTGATCAGCTCACTTGATGTGTGGACCACTTGAATGTTAGACCGAGGACAACCTATAAATGTAATTTACCTGATCTATGCTAAGGCTTTTGACAAAGTCCACCACAAGTGACTCATTTATAAACTAGAAGCAATGGGGATACGAGGAAAATTATTTGCATGGATCAGAGATTACCTCTGAAATAAAACTTTTCAAGTACATATTGGAGACAGTATCGACATCCTGAACTGTTACAAGCGGGGTTCCTCAGGGATCTGTTTTGGGACCGATGTGGTTGATTCTATACATAAGTGACCTGGGTGAGTGAAGAGCTTCAGGATGGAATAGCTACACAGATGACACAAAACTGCAAATCCATTGAACAATCACAACAACCACAACATTACAGAACGATCTTACTACAGTGGAAAACTGGTCTGAATCTTGGTTACTCCTGTTGAACACCAAGAAATGTAGTTCTTCATATGGGTAAAAGAAACAAAAAGACTTCTCTATATGATTTCAAATCACTACCTGGAGACCCCATAGCATAACAACAAAACATGGGTGTACTAATTTTGCAAGATTTGAAATGGGAAAGTCTGGTCACCAAGGTCGCCAAACAAATAGCTTACTATAGACGATGAGGAAGGCTTTCTCTAAACTGCACAAAACAAAAATTAAGAATATCTCTACAACCTACTTTAGACCTGCGCTTGAGTATGCAATCGTGGTCTGGTCCCCATATTATGAAAAAGATTAATGACAACTAAAGAAATACAAAGGAAAATCACCAGGATCCCAAGAGAGTGACACAGAAAAGACTACCAACAGAGATGCCAAGAAATGTTGTGACTCACATTGGAACAGAGAAGAAATACAACTGACATAATCGAGACTTATAAAATTATGAATGGCTGCTATAATGTTCCACAATACGCAGATATATTTACAAGATCTACAGACGACAGACCATGAGGTCACAATGAAACTGAAGAGAGAAAAAACAAGGATAGGACAGAGAGCACACTTCATCACCATTAGGGTCGTCAACACATGGAATGAACTGCCAGCAGAACGCATTGGAAATGAGACCTTAAATGCCTTCAAAAACAGTGTGAACAAAGTGAAGTTCACGATCTATACTTGAGATAACTGTGTGAATAATGGGTGATAAACTAACAAGAAATGTGATTAATCCACACCAATGAATTGAATTATAGATTTATATACTGAGAAATATGTTACATGGATGCTATATATGTGATTTTTATATTTATATAATATAGAACATGATTTGAAATACTTAAACAAACAATGTTGTAAGACATGTGTATAACAGCGTGTTCCTGTCACCATTATTTCAATAAAAAAATTAAACATCTGGTAAGCGTATGTGACCCCATATCAAGTTATTTACATTTATAAAGAGCGATATAGTGGGACAAAATAAAAGAAACAGATCCTCTAATATTTTTATCTCTAGTTAAGACCAACACAATTAAAATAGCTCTCTACACAAGAAAGAAATGTCTAAAGGTGGAAGAGCTTAAACCCACCAGCTAGTGTGATATGCCTTACACGTGTGAAAGTCTATTAATCTTATCTTTTTTTTCTATGGGTAGACTACAGAATCTTCCCTTGTGTAATTCCACTGATTATAAACTTGATGAAGGTAACTTTCTTACATCAAGTGACTTACATAATTGTACAGCTTACTTACATATACAGCTTTACTAACTTTAACTGTCAGTGACTTCATGAAGTCACTATTACTTATATCACTTTTACTAGGTGGACCTGTGCAAATATTCAGCATTTTGCAAATTATTGTTTGAAAATGAAATAACTTCATACTAAAACCCAATTTCAAACAACCGGGCAGAACAGAACCATGGGTTACATCATATACCTCCTACTGTATGGGGGTAAACATTCTAATATTGCTAGGCATTTATTAACAACCAGAAATAGACTCTTGCAACTGAATTGCCCAGAATATAAGCGCTAGTAAATTTAATTTGTCATAGAATTCAAGATTCTTCACATATCTCACCACCTGTGCTACAGAGAATGGGTATACAGAAGAACCAAACCCAAAATGTAATAAAAGTTCGAAAAGGGTCCTGTTTTGTAGTTAACTGCTTAAGAAGTATAACCAGGACTCTTTTGGATGAAAATCAGTTTTTAAGAGCTTAGAATGCACAGCTTCTGAGCTATGCACAATTGATGCATCAGGAAGTACATAAAGTATGTTGTGGATTGCATGCACTTCTGTTGATCTTTTCAATGAAGGTTTCTACAAAATTCTATCTTTTTGGTCTTAAATCTGGAAAGTAATTTCCTATCTGGTGATATAAAATTCCATTTCAGTTCATGTTTCCATCTAACTTGATTATTATTTATTATCAGTTTATTTTGTATTATTTATTTAATATTATTAGTCTAAATTATACCTGAGAAAATAGTTTACCTTTCAGTGCAAGTTCTTTCAAAATAAGTATATCGTGCTCTGGTGTCAAAATTAACCCTCCACTTGTTTGATTTTGGGTTAGCTTTGAAAAGAGATCCAGTGTAAAAAGTGTAAATCCATACTTTGAATGCAAGATGCATAGCACCTTTTCATCATAACAAATGCCAGGATCAAGTGCCAAGCTATGTAGCAACTGCATTATTTGACAAAGGTCATTTACTTTTTCTGTTAAATTAGTTATACATGCTTTTCATTATTAAAATTAGTATGCTACCAGTATGTCAATATTTCAGGTAATAATGTTCAGTATCAATACCAAATTTTCTTCATGAAGAAGTTATGGCTTAATACTGTGCCTGGAAAGGACAAAAACGCTGATATTATTTTCCACTTTCACCAGGAGCTACCAAAATATCTCCGAGGTAAGTTCACAACAAAGGTTAAAATAAGTAGATTTTATTGTTTTCTTTCTAATATTGCTTATCGTTTTCTCCTTTTATTCTTTTTATATATATCATTAAAAAGTCTGTAAAGGAAGAAAATGAATAGAAAAGTATCAAAAGAAAAATTTGGAATTTTACAACAAAATTAACGTTTCTTTAGGTTTCTGTGAATTTAGACCTATTGTATTACCTATAGTGTTTAAAAAGTCAACAGAAGAGTAAAATAGAAATTCTTTTCCTTTTTAAGGTTACCACAAATGTAGTCGTCAAGATGTCGTACGTCTGGGAGCATTTTTGTATCGTGTGCAATTTGATACAAGTAAAGAAGAACTTAAAGAAATTCCGTGAGTAAATGACCAATTGAAAGTCGAAGGGTGTGAGGTAGAAACTTGATAACCCACATTTTGACCTCAAATTATAAGATAACAAGAAACAAAAATGAAGAAGAATCAAGTAAATTCCAAAGTGACCATTCACCAACTGCATACATAATCAATTAATAGATACATGAATTAATTCATACCTCTTTATCTTGCTTAGGGAAAAATTGATTTGAACTTTAATTTTCTAAGTACCAAAAAATGTGGATTATCATCTTCATTTTCACATGGCTATCATTTATTTATTTAATGATTAAAATGCAAAACATATTACATTTTATTTCTTTTAGATCCATGCTAGGAGAATTGATCCCAGTTAATCACATCAAAGCTCAAAAGCCAAATGATTGGATGAAAGCCATTAGTGCAGCATACCAGCAGGATTCAGGTAGGATTTTAACACTTAAATTTAAATGGAGGCAATTAAAATTAAGATCTTTTTGTTAATTGCTAATGATAAAATTATATTTAAATAAACCATTTTGTGTGTTTGTTGGTGTCAGATGAGTGGAGAATGGGAAAAATTTCTCAAGAATGCACTCCAAAATATTTTGTTTATTTAGTGTAAAAGAAGAATAAAAATGAAAAATGGTTATACTTATTTAAAGTTCTTTAAATAATTATTAATTGTAATATGAAATTTGATTTTTTTTTATCAGGAATGTCAATAGAAGATGCAAAAATAAATTTTTTGAAACATATATACCGATGGCCCACTTTTGGATCAGCATTTTTTGAAGTAAAACAATCCACAGAAAGAAGTTACCCTGAATATGTTATCTTAGCAATAAATAAGCATGGAATAAGTGTAATCCATCCTGGCTCAAAGGTAGGAGACCAATAATTTATTAGAAAAAAATGTGTATAAAGATATTAGGTAAATTCTATAACTTATTCTATGAAATTTTTTTAAATATTGATAACCTTTGCCAACTTTTTATGCTAGTTTATAAATGCTTGTGGTCAACGTTTCAATTTACTTTAATAAATATTCTAATCATTTTTTGAGAAAGAATTCTATCTTCTTTCTTTCAATAATTGTTGAATAACAACAATAATAATTGTTGTAAAATTGTTTCAGGACATTCTTGCTCAACATCCCTATACTCATATTTCAAATTGGTCATCTGGAAACACATATTTTACTGTGAGTGTGGGCAATTTGGTTCGAGGAGTGAAACTGCTCTGTGAAACTACACAGGGTTACAAAATGGATGATCTTCTGACATCATACACACATGTAATGAGAACTGCTGTTTCTAAGCAGAAATCTCAATTATGAAATTGATAATTTTACTTACTAACCAAAAAGAAATATGTCATTTATGCATTAGTTCTTCACATAGCAAAGAAGTTTTATTGACTGCAGACCTTTTATTATTAAAATTTTTAATTTGTCAAATTCCCCATATTTGTCAATTAACTAATTGAAACATTGGAGTAAGCAATACTTTTTAACTTATCAAGATAAATGTAAAGAAAGGTCTGGAATGCATTCAGTTCTCAATTATATTTTCCTACTTTTGAAGAAATGACTTACCTATTCTAAAGAATTAGATACATAAAATTGCTATTTTATTTTAAGCCAAGGAGAAAAAAATATATATATCCATAAACCACTGAATTGTATATACTACTTATAGGAGCATTTACTTTTAATTATCAGTGAAAATTGTACAGCCACAGATTGTAGAGATTGTCACTTATTTATGTAAAATATATATTATGTTCTTGAAAAAGACAGATAAAAGAAATTGGCGTAAATTTTTTATAAATGTACATTTACAAATAATTTATTGAAGAGATTCTTTTCACTAACTTTTTTGGCCCAAGAAAAGAGTTTCCTAAATATTTTACTGAATATTTTGATTACCTTTTTGTAATTATGAATTACAAATAAATTCTGCAATATGAATTGCAAAGAAACCCCAAATATTTTAGTTAAGAAGCTAGTGGCCTGCAGAAACAAAAATGATGCTGATCAAAACCATACAAAATGGAATGGTAGTATGTAAACTGCTCAAAAACAACAAATAAAATAATCTCCTAAAACACTATGATAAATCAAATATTTGAACAAAGAACAGACCTAACAGATACTGCAATAACAAACAATAATAGCAAATATATAATGGTGGGTGACCTCTTCCTTGGAGCATTGCTGTTGAATGCTGTCAGCTGTGTTATAAGAAGTAATGCATTGAGTATGAGAATTCAGTCGGTACAGTCAATCAAAAAAGACAGAACAACACAATCAAATATTTTAATTTTTTAATAAAAATCAAAACTTCATTGTTTTTGGATTTTCCCAAATTTCTGGATACTGAATCAAAGCATAGGAACCTCTCACATGGCTGGAGGCTGCATAGGTTTCTTTCAAATTCTGTGTGCATTGGAAGTTAGTAATGTGGATGTTTTTGGATATTTCTCAAGTTCCTGGGTATCTACCATTGTCACCTCTCAAAAGGCCAGAGGTGGCATAGTTTTCTTTCAATTTCTGTGTGCTTTGGAAATTACTAACACAGATAATAAAATACAAGATTACATATATTGTAGTTTATGGCTAAATAATTATTTATGGGAATGGTACAGAAAGAAACATGATATGTTGATGACAATTCAAATTTGTAAAATATGGTTTTACATATAAGATAAAACTGACACATTTAAGTCACATTTAATAATGACAATTATACTACAGATATAAACTACTCTTAATACAAAATACTTAATTGGTAATAGAGATATTATCTTAATGTAAAATGCAAAACAATTAGTGTGTATTGATACATTGATTTACAATTATTGCAATTTCATTGCATATTTGTACATAAAATTAATTATATCTTAAGCTGACACACATGTTTAATTCGTTGTTACACATTCACAGTATGTCAATGAACTTGCTGATAAAGTACAACTTCATTAATGAGTTAAATACTTCCAAGGAAGTAAGTTGGTATGTCACAAATGATGGTAATATTTTAAAGAAAAACTAAAATATCTTGAAAATGATCTCTTTAAAACAGTGTTCTTAGTGTTATAATAAAAAAATGAGATTTTGGAACATCACTTACAACAAAATTGTTCAATTGTTCTTCAAACACTTATGATACGGGGAATTATATTCATACGAGACAGAAAAGTTTCTTTCATTGTTTAATGTCCCTATTATTAAGGGTTCACAATTCTGTTGTTGCAACTCCCCAATACTGCTGCATCCTTCCATCTTGTTCTAGAGAATCTTGATTTGCAGCTCTTTCTTGAATCACTGCAAAGTTGTATTCAAGGTTATATGGCATGAGCCTTTGAAGACTTCCAAAGTATGCTGCATTTGGACCTCCATTTAGGAACCTCCCTGAGCCAAATCTTGTGGCTCTTGACACTGGGTTAAATGATCTGGCACTGCCAAAATGACGTGAAAGGAAAGGGGCAACAGCAGGTGTAGATGCTTCTGCTAGATGAGGACTGCTACGTGAAAGTGCCTTACCACCTCTAGGCCACAGAGGATCTGGTAGAGGCTCTCTTGATGGCCTCACAAAGCCACTACGAGAAAGTGTATCCAATTCTTTGTCAAATAACATTTGAGTATTTTGTTCAAGCATGTATTCCCAACATTTGAACTGCTCTTCTGATGGCTGAGTACACGCAGATCTGTCAGATCCTGTCTCTTCACCTTCAGTATCTGCGAGGTGTCCATTACTGTAACTGTCCAATTTAGCTCTTATGGCCTTTAAAACACCACCCCCACTGCGTTTACTATCTCTGTAACTTCTCCGCTCCAAACCTTGGACTCCTGCTGACATTTTCTTTGTGCCATTTTCATGCATCAAGACAGACTGATGCTGTGGGGGTCTCACAGAAGACACACTATTACCTGTTTTCACAAACATTGAAGTTTTGTTCCCATTTGACTCAGACCATATTGGACTGTGCTGTATGGAGGGACGCCTACTTGACACTGAACACTTTTTACTTGTACAGTCACTACTAGCATGATCACTTTGTCCACTGGGAGATGATCTGTCTGCATCTGGAATATTTCCATTTCGAGATGCCACTGGCCGGGACTCGTGCAGTGTTCTTCCAATGCCGGGTTTAAAAGGAGGGGCAACTGGGGTCAAGCCATTGTTATAGAAAACATCTCCACCATTGGAGACATTCTGACAGAAACATTTTGGAGGACCAGAGCTCTCTTGACTGCTATCATCAGTGGCAAGTTGGTGTTGTTGCTGTTTGCCTCTGCAATAGTTAAAGATTTTGAATTTCTTAAGCATCCCAAGAATATCATCATTTTTATTTTTAAAGCTATTGTGAAAACATAAAAGAAATGTCTACCTTTACCCCAGGAAGAGACAGATTATCTTCTGAGAAAAAGCAAGTTAAAACTGATTTCTTTTATTGATCTTAGAGAGAAACAAACTAATATATTAAAAAATCAGCAGTAAATATGAGTATGTAGAAGACAGAAAGAAGAAAAGAAAGAAAAGAAAAAGAAAAAGAAAAAGAAAAAGAAAAAGAAAAAGAAAAAGAAA